>JAQBSW010002784.1:0-37500 GCA_029291075.1 Eudiplozoon nipponicum
TAAATGCCATAGACAAGAAATCGAGTAACAATTGTAATAGGATTTTGAGGCGGAATTGCCTGATCCTTTATGGCTTGTGCGAGATTGCTGTTATTGAACAGATTATTTAGGGTAAATGCACGCAGTAAATGCCATAGACAAGAAATCGAGTAAAAATTGTAATAGGATTTTGAGGCGGAATTGCCTGATCCTTTATGGCTTGTGCGAGATTGCTGTTATTGAACAGATTATTTAGGGTAAATGCACGCAGTAAATGCCATAGACAAGAAATCGAGTAAAAATTGTAATAGGATTTTGAGGCGGAATTGCCTGATCCTTTATGGCTTGTGCGAGATTGCTGTTATTGAACAGATTATTTAGGGTAAATGCACGCAGTAAATGCCATAGACAAGAAATCGAGTAAAAATTGTAATAGGATTTTGAGGCGGAATTGCCTGATCCTTTATGGCTTGTGCGAGATTGCTGTTATTGAACAGATTATTTAGGGTAAATGCACGCAGTAAATGCCATAGACAAGAAATCGAGTAAAAATTGTAATAGGATTTTGAGGCGGAATTGCCTGATCCTTTATGGCTTGTGCGAGATTGCTGTTATTGAACAGATTATTTAGGGTAAATGCACGCAGTAAATGCCATAGACAAGAAATCGAGTAAAAATTGTAATAGGATTTTGAGGCGGAATTGCCTGATCCTTTATGGCTTGTGCGAGATTGCTGTTATTGAACAGATTATTTAGGGTAAATGCACGCAGTAAATGCCATAGACAAGAAATCGAGTAAAAATTGTAATAGGATTTTGAGGCGGAATTGCCTGATCCTTTATGGCTTGTGCGAGATTGCTGTTATTGAACAGACTATTTTGGGTAAATGCACGCAGTAAATGCCATAGACAAGAAATCGAGTAAAAATTGTAATAGGATTTTGAGGCGGAATTGCCTGATCCTTTATGGCTTGTGCGAGATTGCTGTTATTGAACAGATTATTTAGGGTAAATGCACGCAGTAAATGCCATAGACAAGAAATCGAGTAAAAATTGTAATAGGATTTTGAGGCGGAATTGCCTGATCCTTTATGGCTTGTGCGAGATTGCTGTTATTGAACAGATTATTTAGGGTAAATGCACGCAGTAAATGCCATAGACAAGAAATCGAGTAAAAATTGTAATAGGATTTTGAGGCGGAATTGCCTGATCCTTTATGGCTTGTGCGAGATTGCTGTTATTGAACAGATTATTTAGGGTAAATGCACGCAGTAAATGCCATAGACAAGAAATCGAGTAAAAATTGTAATAGGATTTTGAGGCGGAATTGCCTGATCCTTTATGGCTTGTGCGAGATTGCTGTTATTGAACAGATTATTTAGGGTAAATGCACGCAGTAAATGCCATAGACAAGAAATCGAGTAAAAATTGTAATAGGATTTTGAGGCGGAATTGCCTGATCCTTTATGGCTTGTGCGAGATTGCTGTTATTGAACAGATTATTTAGGGTAAATGCACGCAGTAAATGCCATAGACAAGAAATCGAGTAAAAATTGTAATAGGATTTTGAGGCGGAATTGCCTGATCCTTTATGGCTTGTGCGAGATTGCTGTTATTGAACAGATTATTTAGGGTAAATGCACGCAGTAAATGCCATAGACAAGAAATCGAGTAAAAATTGTAATAGGATTTTGAGGCGGAATTGCCTGATCCTTTATGGCTTGTGCGAGATTGCTGTTATTGAACAGATTATTTAGGGTAAATGCACGCAGTAAATGCCATAGACAAGAAATCGAGTAAAAATTGTAATAGGATTTTGAGGCGGAATTGCCTGATCCTTTATGGCTTGTGCGAGATTGCTGTTATTGAACAGATTATTTAGGGTAAATGCACGCAGTAAATGCCATAGACAAGAAATCGAGTAAAAATTGTAATAGGATTTTGAGGCGGAATTGCCTGATCCTTTATGGCTTGTGCGAGATTGCTGTTATTGAACAGATTATTTAGGGTAAATGCACGCAGTAAATGCCATAGACAAGAAATCGAGTAAAAATTGTAATAGGATTTTGAGGCGGAATTGCCTGATCCTTTATGGCTTGTGCGAGATTGCTGTTATTGAACAGATTATTTAGGGTAAATGCACGCAGTAAATGCCATAGACAAGAAATCGAGTAAAAATTGTAATAGGATTTTGAGGCGGAATTGCCTGATCCTTTATGGCTTGTGCGAGATTGCTGTTATTGAACAGATTATTTAGGGTAAATGCACGCAGTAAATGCCATAGACAAGAAATCGAGTAAAAATTGTAATAGGATTTTGAGGCGGAATTGCCTGATCCTTTATGGCTTGTGCGAGATTGCTGTTATTGAACAGATTATTTAGGGTAAATGCACGCAGTAAATGCCATAGACAAGAAATCGAGTAAAAATTGTAATAGGATTTTGAGGCGGAATTGCCTGATCCTTTATGGCTTGTGCGAGATTGCTGTTATTGAACAGATTATTTAGGGTAAATGCACGCAGTAAATGCCATAGACAAGAAATCGAGTAAAAATTGTAATAGGATTTTGAGGCGGAATTGCCTGATCCTTTATGGCTTGTGCGAGATTGCTGTTATTGAACAGATTATTTAGGGTAAATGCACGCAGTAAATGCCATAGACAAGAAATCGAGTAAAAATTGTAATAGGATTTTGAGGCGGAATTGCCTGATCCTTTATGGCTTGTGCGAGATTGCTGTTATTGAACAGATTATTTAGGGTAAATGCACGCAGTAAATGCCATAGACAAGAAATCGAGTAAAAATTGTAATAGGATTTTGAGGCGGAATTGCCTGATCCTTTATGGCTTGTGCGAGATTGCTGTTATTGAACAGATTATTTAGGGTAAATGCACGCAGTAAATGCCATAGACAAGAAATCGAGTAAAAATTGTAATAGGATTTTGAGGCGGAATTGCCTGATCCTTTATGGCTTGTGCGAGATTGCTGTTATTGAACAGATTATTTAGGGTAAATGCACGCAGTAAATGCCATAGACAAGAAATCGAGTAAAAATTGTAATAGGATTTTGAGGCGGAATTGCCTGATCCTTTATGGCTTGTGCGAGATTGCTGTTATTGAACAGATTATTTAGGGTAAATGCACGCAGTAAATGCCATAGACAAGAAATCGAGTAAAAATTGTAATAGGATTTTGAGGCGGAATTGCCTGATCCTTTATGGCTTGTGCGAGATTGCTGTTATTGAACAGATTATTTAGGGTAAATGCACGCAGTAAATGCCATAGACAAGAAATCGAGTAACAATTGTAATAGGATTTTGAGGCGGAATTGCCTGATCCTTTATGGCTTGTGCGAGATTGCTGTTATTGAACAGATTATTTAGGGTAAATGCACGCAGTAAATGCCATAGACAAGAAATCGAGTAAAAATTGTAATAGGATTTTGAGGCGGAATTGCCTGATCCTTTATGGCTTGTGCGAAATTGCTGTTATTGAACAGACTATTTAGGGTAAATGCACGCAGTAAATGCCATAGACAAGAAATCGAGTAAAAATTGTAATAGGATTTTGAGGCGGAATTGCCTGATCCTTTATGGCTTGTGCGAGATTGCTGTTATTGAACAGATTATTTAGGGTAAATGCACGCAGTAAATGCCATAGACAAGAAATCGAGTAAAAATTGTAATAGGATTTTGAGGCGGAATTGCCTGATCCTTTATGGCTTGTGCGAGATTGCTGTTATTGAACAGATTATTTAGGGTAAATGCACGCAGTAAATGCCATAGACAAGAAATCGAGTAAAAATTGTAATAGGATTTTGAGGCGGAATTGCCTGATCCTTTATGGCTTGTGCGAGATTGCTGTTATTGAACAGATTATTTAGGGTAAATGCACGCAGTAAATGCCATAGACAAGAAATCGAGTAAAAATTGTAATAGGATTTTGAGGCGGAATTGCCTGATCCTTTATGGCTTGTGCGAGATTGCTGTTATTGAACAGATTATTTAGGGTAAATGCACGCAGTAAATGCCATAGACAAGAAATCGAGTAAAAATTGTAATAGGATTTTGAGGCGGAATTGCCTGATCCTTTCTGGCTTGTGCGAGATTGCTGTTATTGAACAGATTATTTAGGGTAAATGCACGCAGTAAATGCCATAGACAAGAAATCGAGTAACAATTGTAATAGGATTTTGAGGCGGAATTGCCTGATCCTTTATGGCTTGTGCGAGATTGCTGTTATTGAACAGATTATTTAGGGTAAATGCACGCAGTAAATGCCATAGACAAGAAATCGAGTAAAAATTGTAATAGGATTTTGAGGCGGAATTGCCTGATCCTTTATGGCTTGTGCGAGATTGCTGTTATTGAACAGACTATTTTGGGTAAATGCACGCAGTAAATGCCATAGACAAGAAATCGAGTAAAAATTGTAATAGGATTTTGAGGCGGAATTGCCTGATCCTTTATGGCTTGTGCGAGATTGCTGTTATTGAACAGATTATTTAGGGTAAATGCACGCAGTAAATGCCATAGACAAGAAATCGAGTAAAAATTGTAATAGGATTTTGAGGCGGAATTGCCTGATCCTTTATGGCTTGTGCGAGATTGCTGTTATTGAACAGATTATTTAGGGTAAATGCACGCAGTAAATGCCATAGACAAGAAATCGAGTAAAAATTGTAATAGGATTTTGAGGCGGAATTGCCTGATCCTTTATGGCTTGTGCGAAATTGCTGTTATTGAACAGATTATTTAGGGTAAATGCACGCAGTAAATGCCATAGACAAGAAATCGAGTAAAAATTGTAATAGGATTTTGAGGCGGAATTGCCTGATCCTTTATGGCTTGTGCGAGATTGCTGTTATTGAACAGATTATTTAGGGTAAATGCACGCAGTAAATGCCATAGACAAGAAATCGAGTAAAAATTGTAATAGGATTTTGAGGCGGAATTGCCTGATCCTTTATGGCTTGTGCGAGATTGCTGTTATTGAACAGATTATTTAGGGTAAATGCACGCAGTAAATGCCATAGACAAGAAATCGAGTAAAAATTGTAATAGGATTTTGAGGCGGAATTGCCTGATCCTTTATGGCTTGTGCGAGATTGCTGTTATTGAACAGATTATTTAGGGTAAATGCACGCAGTAAATGCCATAGACAAGAAATCGAGTAAAAATTGTAATAGGATTTTGAGGCGGAATTGCCTGATCCTTTATGGCTTGTGCGAGATTGCTGTTATTGAACAGATTATTTAGGGTAAATGCACGCAGTAAATGCCATAGACAAGAAATCGAGTAAAAATTGTAATAGGATTTTGAGGCGGAATTGCCTGATCCTTTATGGCTTGTGCGAGATTGCTGTTATTGAACAGATTATTTAGGGTAAATGCACGCAGTAAATGCCATAGACAAGAAATCGAGTAAAAATTGTAATAGGATTTTGAGGCGGAATTGCCTGATCCTTTATGGCTTGTGCGAGATTGCTGTTATTGAACAGATTATTTAGGGTAAATGCACGCAGTAAATGCCATAGACAAGAAATCGAGTAAAAATTGTAATAGGATTTTGAGGCGGAATTGCCTGATCCTTTATGGCTTGTGCGAGATTGCTGTTATTGAACAGATTATTTAGGGTAAATGCACGCAGTAAATGCCATAGACAAGAAATCGAGTAAAAATTGTAATAGGATTTTGAGGCGGAATTGCCTGATCCTTTATGGCTTGTGCGAGATTGCTGTTATTGAACAGATTATTTAGGGTAAATGCACGCAGTAAATGCCATAGACAAGAAATCGAGTAAAAATTGTAATAGGATTTTGAGGCGGAATTGCCTGATCCTTTATGGCTTGTGCGAGATTGCTGTTATTGAACAGATTATTTAGGGTAAATGCACGCAGTAAATGCCATAGACAAGAAATCGAGTAAAAATTGTAATAGGATTTTGAGGCGGAATTGCCTGATCCTTTATGGCTTGTGCGAGATTGCTGTTATTGAACAGATTATTTAGGGTAAATGCACGCAGTAAATGCCATAGACAAGAAATCGAGTAAAAATTGTAATAGGATTTTGAGGCGGAATTGCATGATCCTTTATGGCTTGTGCGAGATTGCTGTTATTGAACAGATTATTTAGGGTAAATGCACGCAGTAAATGCCATAGACAAGAAATCGAGTAAAAATTGTAATAGGATTTTGAGGCGGAATTGCCTGATCCTTTATGGCTTGTGCGAGATTGCTGTTATTGAACAGATTATTTAGGGTAAATGCACGCAGTAAATGCCATAGACAAGAAATCGAGTAAAAATTGTAATAGGATTTTGAGGCGGAATTGCCTGATCCTTTATGGCTTGTGCGAGATTGCTGTTATTGAACAGATTATTTAGGGTAAATGCACGCAGTAAATGCCATAGACAAGAAATCGAGTAAAAATTGTAATAGGATTTTGAGGCGGAATTGCCTGATCCTTTATGGCTTGTGCGAGATTGCTGTTATTGAACAGATTATTTAGGGTAAATGCACGCAGTAAATGCCATAGACAAGAAATCGAGTAAAAATTGTAATAGGATTTTGAGGCGGAATTGCCTGATCCTTTATGGCTTGTGCGAGATTGCTGTTATTGAACAGATTATTTAGGGTAAATGCACGCAGTAAATGCCATAGACAAGAAATCGAGTAAAAATTGTAATAGGATTTTGAGGCGGAATTGCCTGATCCTTTATGGCTTGTGCGAGATTGCTGTTATTGAACAGATTATTTAGGGTAAATGCACGCAGTAAATGCCATAGACAAGAAATCGAGTAACAATTGTAATAGGATTTTGAGGCGGAATTGCCTGATCCTTTATGGCTTGTGCGAGATTGCTGTTATTGAACAGACTATTTTGGGTAAATGCACGCAGTAAATGCCATAGACAAGAAATCGAGTAACAATTGTAATAGGATTTTGAGGCGGAATTGCCTGATCCTTTATGGCTTGTGCGAGATTGCTGTTATTGAACAGATTATTTAGGGTAAATGCACGCAGTAAATGCCATAGACAAGAAATCGAGTAACAATTGTAATAGGATTTTGAGGCGGAATTGCCTGATCCTTTATGGCTTGTGCGAGATTGCTGTTATTGAACAGATTATTTAGGGTAAATGCACGCAGTAAATGCCATAGACAAGAAATCGAGTAAAAATTGTAATAGGATTTTGAGGCGGAATTGCCTGATCCTTTATGGCTTGTGCGAGATTGCTGTTATTGAACAGATTATTTAGGGTAAATGCACGCAGTAAATGCCATAGACAAGAAATCGAGTAAAAATTGTAATAGGATTTTGAGGCGGAATTGCCTGATCCTTTATGGCTTGTGCGAGATTGCTGTTATTGAACAGATTATTTAGGGTAAATGCACGCAGTAAATGCCATAGACAAGAAATCGAGTAAAAATTGTAATAGGATTTTGAGGCGGAATTGCCTGATCCTTTATGGCTTGTGCGAGATTGCTGTTATTGAACAGATTATTTAGGGTAAATGCACGCAGTAAATGCCATAGACAAGAAATCGAGTAACAATTGTAATAGGATTTTGAGGCGGAATTGCCTGATCCTTTATGGCTTGTGCGAGATTGCTGTTATTGAACAGATTATTTAGGGTAAATGCACGCAGTAAATGCCATAGACAAGAAATCGAGTAACAATTGTAATAGGATTTTGAGGCGGAATTGCCTGATCCTTTATGGCTTGTGCGAGATTGCTGTTATTGAACAGATTATTTAGGGTAAATGCACGCAGTAAATGCCATAGACAAGAAATCGAGTAACAATTGTAATAGGATTTTGAGGCGGAATTGCCTGATCCTTTATGGCTTGTGCGAAATTGCTGTTATTGAACAGACTATTTTGGGTAAATGCACGCAGTAAATGCCATAGACAAGAAATCGAGTAACAATTGTAATAGGATTTTGAGGCGGAATTGCCTGATCCTTTATGGCTTGTGCGAGATTGCTGTTATTGAACAGATTATTTAGGGTAAATGCACGCAGTAAATGCCATAGACAAGAAATCGAGTAACAATTGTAATAGGATTTTGAGGCGGAATTGCCTGATCCTTTATGGCTTGTGCGAGATTGCTGTTATTGAACAGATTATTTAGGGTAAATGCACGCAGTAAATGCCATAGACAAGAAATCGAGTAACAATTGTAATAGGATTTTGAGGCGGAATTGCCTGATCCTTTATGGCTTGTGCGAGATTGCTGTTATTGAACAGATTATTTAGGGTAAATGCACGCAGTAAATGCCATAGACAAGAAATCGAGTAACAATTGTAATAGGATTTTGAGGCGGAATTGCCTGATCCTTTATGGCTTGTGCGAGATTGCTGTTATTGAACAGATTATTTAGGGTAAATGCACGCAGTAAATGCCATAGACAAGAAATCGAGTAAAAATTGTAATAGGATTTTGAGGCGGAATTGCCTGATCCTTTATGGCTTGTGCGAGATTGCTGTTATTGAACAGACTATTTTGGGTAAATGCACGCAGTAAATGCCATAGACAAGAAATCGAGTAACAATTATAATAGGATTTTGAGGCGGAATTGCCTGATCCTTTATGGCTTGTGCGAGATTGCTGTTATTGAACAGATTATTTTGGGTAAATGCACGCAGTAAATGCCATAGACAAGAAATCGAGTAACAATTGTAATAGGATTTTGAGGCGGAATTGCCTGATCCTTTATGGCTTGTGCGAGATTGCTGTTATTGAACAGATTATTTAGGGTAAATGCACGCAGTAAATGCCATAGACAAGAAATCGAGTAAAAATTGTAATAGGATTTTGAGGCGGAATTGCCTGATCCTTTATGGCTTGTGCGAGATTGCTGTTATTGAACAGATTATTTAGGGTAAATGCACGCAGTAAATGCCATAGACAAGAAATCGAGTAAAAATTGTAATAGGATTTTGAGGCGGAATTGCCTGATCCTTTATGGCTTGTGCGAGATTGCTGTTATTGAACAGATTATTTAGGGTAAATGCACGCAGTAAATGCCATAGACAAGAAATCGAGTAACAATTGTAATAGGATTTTGAGGCGGAATTGCCTGATCCTTTATGGCTTGTGCGAGATTGCTGTTATTGAACAGATTATTTAGGGTAAATGCACGCAGTAAATGCCATAGACAAGAAATCGAGTAACAATTGTAATAGGATTTTGAGGCGGAATTGCCTGATCCTTTATGGCTTGTGCGAGATTGCTGTTATTGAACAGATTATTTAGGGTAAATGCACGCAGTAAATGCCATAGACAAGAAATCGAGTAAAAATTGTAATAGGATTTTGAGGCGGAATTGCCTGATCCTTTATGGCTTGTGCGAGATTGCTGTTATTGAACAGATTATTTAGGGTAAATGCACGCAGTAAATGCCATAGACAAGAAATCGAGTAAAAATTGTAATAGGATTTTGAGGCGGAATTGCCTGATCCTTTATGGCTTGTGCGAGATTGCTGTTATTGAACAGATTATTTAGGGTAAATGCACGCAGTAAATGCCATAGACAAGAAATCGAGTAAAAATTGTAATAGGATTTTGAGGCGGAATTGCCTGATCCTTTATGGCTTGTGCGAGATTGCTGTTATTGAACAGATTATTTAGGGTAAATGCACGCAGTAAATGCCATAGACAAGAAATCGAGTAAAAATTGTAATAGGATTTTGAGGCGGAATTGCCTGATCCTTTATGGCTTGTGCGAGATTGCTGTTATTGAACAGATTATTTAGGGTAAATGCACGCAGTAAATGCCATAGACAAGAAATCGAGTAAAAATTGTAATAGGATTTTGAGGCGGAATTGCCTGATCCTTTATGGCTTGTGCGAGATTGCTGTTATTGAACAGATTATTTAGGGTAAATGCACGCAGTAAATGCCATAGACAAGAAATCGAGTAAAAATTGTAATAGGATTTTGAGGCGGAATTGCCTGATCCTTTATGGCTTGTGCGAGATTGCTGTTATTGAACAGATTATTTAGGGTAAATGCACGCAGTAAATGCCATAGACAAGAAATCGAGTAAAAATTGTAATAGGATTTTGAGGCGGAATTGCCTGATCCTTTATGGCTTGTGCGAGATTGCTGTTATTGAACAGACTATTTTGGGTAAATGCACGCAGTAAATGCCATAGACAAGAAATCGAGTAAAAATTGTAATAGGATTTTGAGGCGGAATTGCCTGATCCTTTATGGCTTGTGCGAGATTGCTGTTATTGAACAGATTATTTAGGGTAAATGCACGCAGTAAATGCCATAGACAAGAAATCGAGTAACAATTGTAATAGGATTTTGAGGCGGAATTGCCTGATCCTTTATGGCTTGTGCGAGATTGCTGTTATTGAACAGACTATTTTGGGTAAATGCACGCAGTAAATGCCATAGACAAGAAATCGAGTAAAAATTGTAATAGGATTTTGAGGCGGAATTGCCTGATCCTTTATGGCTTGTGCGAGATTGCTGTTATTGAACAGATTATTTAGGGTAAATGCACGCAGTAAATGCCATAGACAAGAAATCGAGTAACAATTGTAATAGGATTTTGAGGCGGAATTGCCTGATCCTTTATGGCTTGTGCGAGATTGCTGTTATTGAACAGATTATTTAGGGTAAATGCACGCAGTAAATGCCATAGACAAGAAATCGAGTAACAATTGTAATAGGATTTTGAGGCGGAATTGCCTGATCCTTTATGGCTTGTGCGAGATTGCTGTTATTGAACAGATTATTTAGGGTAAATGCACGCAGTAAATGCCATAGACAAGAAATCGAGTAAAAATTGTAATAGGATTTTGAGGCGGAATTGCCTGATCCTTTATGGCTTGTGCGAGATTGCTGTTATTGAACAGATTATTTAGGGTAAATGCACGCAGTAAATGCCATAGACAAGAAATCGAGTAAAAATTGTAATAGGATTTTGAGGCGGAATTGCCTGATCCTTTATGGCTTGTGCGAGATTGCTGTTATTGAACAGATTATTTAGGGTAAATGCACGCAGTAAATGCCATAGACAAGAAATCGAGTAACAATTGTAATAGGATTTTGAGGCGGAATTGCCTGATCCTTTATGGCTTGTGCGAGATTGCTGTTATTGAACAGATTATTTAGGGTAAATGCACGCAGTAAATGCCATAGACAAGAAATCGAGTAAAAATTGTAATAGGATTTTGAGGCGGAATTGCCTGATCCTTTATGGCTTGTGCGAGATTGCTGTTATTGAACAGACTATTTTGGGTAAATGCACGCAGTAAATGCCATAGACAAGAAATCGAGTAAAAATTGTAATAGGATTTTGAGGCGGAATTGCCTGATCCTTTATGGCTTGTGCGAGATTGCTGTTATTGAACAGATTATTTTGGGTAAATGCACGCAGTAAATGCCATAGACAAGAAATCGAGTAACAATTGTAATAGGATTTTGAGGCGGAATTGCCTGATCCTTTATGGCTTGTGCGAGATTGCTGTTATTGAACAGATTATTTAGGGTAAATGCACGCAGTAAATGCCATAGACAAGAAATCGAGTAAAAATTGTAATAGGATTTTGAGGCGGAATTGCCTGATCCTTTATGGCTTGTGCGAGATTGCTGTTATTGAACAGATTATTTTGGGTAAATGCACGCAGTAAATGCCATAGACAAGAAATCGAGTAAAAATTGTAATAGGATTTTGAGGCGGAATTGCCTGATCCTTTATGGCTTGTGCGAGATTGCTGTTATTGAACAGATTATTTAGGGTAAATGCACGCAGTAAATGCCATAGACAAGAAATCGAGTAAAAATTGTAATAGGATTTTGAGGCGGAATTGCCTGATCCTTTATGGCTTGTGCGAGATTGCTGTTATTGAACAGACTATTTTGGGTAAATGCACGCAGTAAATGCCATAGACAAGAAATCGAGTAACAATTGTAATAGGATTTTGAGGCGGAATTGCCTGATCCTTTATGGCTTGTGCGAATTGCTGTTATTGAACAGATTATTTAGGGTAAATGCACGCAGTAAATGCCATAGACAAGAAATCGAGTAACAATTATAATAGGATTTTGAGGCGGAATTGCCTGATCCTTTATGGCTTGTGCGAGATTGCTGTTATTGAACAGATTATTTAGGGTAAATGCACGCAGTAAATGCCATAGACAAGAAATCGAGTAACAATTGTAATAGGATTTTGAGGCGGAATTGCCTGATCCTTTATGGCTTGTGCGAGATTGCTGTTATTGAACAGATTATTTAGGGTAAATGCACGCAGTAAATGCCATAGACAAGAAATCGAGTAACAATTGTAATAGGATTTTGAGGCGGAATTGCCTGATCCTTTATGGCTTCTGCGAGATTGCTGTTATTGAACAGATTATTTTGGGTAAATGCACGCAGTAAATGCCATAGACAAGAAATCGAGTAACAATTGTAATAGGATTTTGAGGCGGAATTGCCTGATCCTTTATGGCTTGTGCGAAATTGCTGTTATTGAACAGACTATTTTGGGTAAATGCACGCAGTAAATGCCATAGACAAGAAATCGAGTAACAATTGTAATAGGATTTTGAGGCGGAATTGCCTGATCCTTTATGGCTTGTGCGAGATTGCTGTTATTGAACAGACTATTTTGGGTAAATGCACGCAGTAAATGCCATAGACAAGAAATCGAGTAACAATTGTAATAGGATTTTGAGGCGGAATTGCCTGATCCTTTATGGCTTGTGCGAGATTGCTGTTATTGAACAGATTATTTTGGGTAAATGCACGCAGTAAATGCCATAGACAAGAAATCGAGTAACAATTATAATAGGATTTTGAGGCGGAATTGCCTGATCCTTTATGGCTTCTGCGAATTTGTTGTTATTTAACAGATTATTTTGGGTAAATGCACGCAGTAAATGCCATAGACAAGAAATCGAGTAACAATTATAATAGGATTTTGAGGCGGAATTGCCTGATCCTTTATGGCTTGTGCGAAATTGCTGTTATTGAACAGACTATTTTGGGTAAATGCACGCAGTAAATGCCATAGACAAGAAATCGAGTAACAATTGTAATAGGATTTTGAGGCGGAATTGCCTGATCCTTTATGGCTTGTGCGAAATTGCTGTTATTTAACAGATTATTTTGGGTAAATGCACGCAGTAAATGCCATAGACAAGAAATCGAGTAACAATTATAATAGGATTTTGAGGCGGAATTGCCTGATCCTTTATGGCTTGTGCGAGATTGCTGTTATTTAACAGACTATTTTGGGTAAATGCACGCAGTAAATGCCATAGACAAGAAATCGAGTAACAATTATAATAGGATTTTGAGGCGGAATTGCCTGATCCTTTATGGCTTGTGCGAAATTGCTGTTATTGAACAGACTATTTAGGGTAAATGCACGCAGTAAATGCCATAGACAAGAAATCGAGTAACAATTATAATAGGATTTTGAGGCGGAATTGCCTGATCCTTTATGGCTTGTGCGAAATTGCTGTTATTTAACAGACTATTTAGGGTAAATGCACGCAGTAAATGCCATAGACAAGAAATCGAGTAACAATTATAATAGGATTTTGAGGCGGAATTGCCTGATCCTTTATGGCTTGTGCGAGATTGCTGTTATTGAACAGATTATTTTGGGTAAATGCACGCAGTAAATGCCATAGACAAGAAATCGAGTAACAATTGTAATAGGATTTTGAGGCGGAATTGCCTGATCCTTTATGGCTTGTGCGAGATTGCTGTTATTGAACAGACTATTTTGGGTAAATGCACGCAGTAAATGCCATAGACAAGAAATCGAGTAACAATTATAATAGGATTTTGAGGCGGAATTGCCTGATCCTTTATGGCTTGTGCGAGATTGCTGTTATTGAACAGATTATTTAGGGTAAATGCACGCAGTAAATGCCATAGACAAGAAATCGAGTAAAAATTGTAATAGGATTTTGAGGCGGAATTGCCTGATCCTTTATGGCTTGTGCGAGATTGCTGTTATTGAACAGATTATTTAGGGTAAATGCACGCAGTAAATGCCATAGACAAGAAATCGAGTAAAAATTGTAATAGGATTTTGAGGCGGAATTGCCTGATCCTTTCTGGCTTGTGCGAGATTGCTGTTATTGAACAGATTATTTAGGGTAAATGCACGCAGTAAATGCCATAGACAAGAAATCGAATAACAATTGTAATAGGATTTTGAGGCGGAATTGCCTGATCCTTTATGGCTTGTGCGAGATTGCTGTTATTGAACAGATTATTTAGGGTAAATGCACGCAGTAAATGCCATAGACAAGAAATCGAGTAAAAATTGTAATAGGATTTTGAGGCGGAATTGCCTGATCCTTTATGGCTTGTGCGAGATTGCTGTTATTGAACAGATTATTTAGGGTAAATGCACGCAGTAAATGCCATAGACAAGAAATCGAGTAACAATTGTAATAGGATTTTGAGGCGGAATTGCCTGATCCTTTATGGCTTGTGCGAGATTGCTGTTATTGAACAGATTATTTAGGGTAAATGCACGCAGTAAATGCCATAGACAAGAAATCGAGTAACAATTGTAATAGGATTTTGAGGCGGAATTGCCTGATCCTTTATGGCTTGTGCGAGATTTGCTGTTGATTGAACAGATTATTTAGGGTAAATGCACGCAGTAAATGCCATAGACAAGAAATCGAGTAACAATTGTAATAGGATTTTGAGGCGGAATTGCCTGATCCTTTATGGCTTGTGCGAGATTGCTGTTATTGAACAGACTATTTTGGGTAAATGCACGCAGTAAATGCCATAGACAAGAAATCGAGTAACAATTGTAATAGGATTTTGAGGCGGAATTGCCTGATCCTTTATGGATTGTGCGAAATTGCTGTTATTTAACAGATTACTTTGGGTAAATGCACGCAGTAAATGCCATAGACAAGAAATCGAGTAAGAACTGTAATAGGATTTTGAGGCGGAATTGCCTGATCCTTTATGGCTTGTGCGAGATTGCTGATGGCTTGTGCGAAATTGCTGTTATTGAACAGACTATTCTGGGTAAATGCACGCAGCAAGTGCCATAGACAAGAAATCGAGTAACAATTGTAATAGGATTTTGAGGCGGAATTGCCTGATCCTTTATGGCTTGTGCGAGATTGTTAATGGCTTGTGCGAATTTACTGTTATTGAACAGACTATTTTGGGTAAATGCACGCAGCAAGTGCCATAGACAAGAAATCGAGTAACAATTGTAATAGGATTTTGAGGCGGAATTGCCTGATCCTTTATTGATTGTGCGAAATTGCTGTTATTTAACAGACTACTTTGGGTAAATGCAACGCAGTAAAAGCCAAAGACAAGAAATCGAATAACAATTGTAATAGGATTTTGAGGCGGAATTGCCTGATCCTTTATGGCTTGTGCGAGATTGCTGATGGCTTGTGCGAAATTGCTGTTATTGAACAGACTATTCTGGGTAAATGCACGCAGCAAATGCCATAGACAAGAAATCGAGTAACAATTGTAATAGGATTTTGAGGCGGAATTGCCTGATCCTTTATGGCTTGTGCGAAATTGCTGTTATTTAACAGACTATTTTGGGTAAATGCACGCAGTAAATGCCATAGACAAGAAATCGAATAACAATTGTAATAGGATTTTGAGGCGGAATTGCCTGATCCTTTATGGATTGTGCGAAATTGCTGTTATTTAACAGACTATTTTGGGTAAATGCACGCAGTAAATGCCATAGACAAGAAATCGAATAACAATTGTAATAGAATTTTGAGGCGGAATTGCCTGATCCTTTATGGCTTGTGCGAGATTGCTGATGGCTTGTGCGAAATTGCTGTTATTGAACAGACTATTCTGGGTAAATGCACGCAGCAAGTGCCATAGACAAGAAATCGAGTAACAATTGTAATAGGATTTTGAGGCGGAATTGCCTGATCCTTTATGGATTGTGCGAAATTGCTGTTATTTAACAGACTACTTTGGGTAAATGCACGCAGTAAAAGCCATAGACAAGAAATCGAATAACAATTGTAATAGAATTTTGAGGCGGAATTGCCTGATCCTTTATGGCTTGTGCGAGATTGCTGATGGCTTGTGCGAAATTGCTGTTATTGAACAGACTATTCTGGGTAAATGCACGCAGCAAGTGCCATAGACAAGAAATCGAGTAACAATTGTAATAGGATTTTCAGGCGGAATTGCCTGGTCCTTTATGGCTTGTGCGAGATTGCTGATGGCTTGTGCGAAATTTCTGTTATTGAACAGACTATTCTGGGTAAATGCACGAAGCAAATGCCATAGACAAGAAATCGAATAACAATTGTAATAGGATTTTGAGGCGGAATTGCCTGATCCTTTATGGCTTGTGCGAGATTGCTGATGGCTTGTGCGGAATTGCTGTTATTGAACAGACTATTCTGGGTAAATGCACGCAGCAAGTGCCATAGACAAGAAATCGAGTAACAATTGTAATAGGATTTTGAGGCGGAATTGCCTGATCCTTTATGGATTGTGCGAAATTGCTGTTATTTAACAGACTATTTTGGGTAAATGCACGCAGTAAAAGCCATAGACAAGAAATCGAATAACAACTGTAATAGAATTTTGAGGCGGAATTGCCTGATCCTTTATGGCTTGTGCGAGATTGCTGATGGCTTGCGCGAAATTGCTGTTGTTGAACAGACTTTTCTGGGTAAATGCACGCAGCAAGTGCCATAGACAAGAAATCGAGTAACAATTGTAATAGGATTTTGAGGCTGAATTGCCTGATCCTTTATGGATTGTGCGAAATTGCTGTTATTTAACAGACTACTTTGGGTAAATGCACGCAGTTAAAGCCATAGCATGCGAGATTGCTGATGGCTTGTGCGAAATTGCTGTTATTGAACAGACTATTCTGAGTAAATGCACGCAGCAAGTGCCATTGACAAGAAATCGAGTAACAATTGTAATAGGATTTTGAGGTGCAATTGCCTGGTCCTTTATGGATTGTGCGAGATTGCTGTTATTTAACAGACTATTTTGTGTAAGTGCACGTAGTAAATGCCATAGACAAGAAATCGAGGAACAATTATAATTGGATTTTGAGGCGGAATTACCTCATCCTTTATGGTTTCTGCGAATTTGTTGTTATTTATCAGATTATTTTGCGTAAATGCATGCAGTAAATGCCATAGAGAAGAAATAGAGGAACATCTATAATAGGATATTGAGACGGAATTGCCTGATTCTTTATGGCTTGTGCGAAATTGCTGTTATTTAACAGATATTTTGGGTAAATGCACGCAGTAAATGCCATAGACAAGAAATCGAGTAACAATTATAATTGGATTTTTAGGCGGAATTGCCTCATCCATTATGGATTCTGCGAATATGTTGTTATTTAACAGATTATTTTGGGTGAATGCATGCAGTAAATTCCATAGAGCAGAAATCGAGTAACATTTATAATTGGATTTTTAGGCGGAATTGCCTCATCCTTTATGGTTTGTGCGAAATTGCTGTTATTTAACAGACTATTTTGGGTGAATGCACACAGTAAATGCCATAGACAAGAAATCGAGTAACAATTGTAATAGGATTTTGAGGTGCAATTGCCTGGTCCTTTATGGCTTGTGCGAGATTGCAGTTATTGAACAGACTATTTTGGGTAAATGCACGTAGTAAATGCCATAGAGAAGAAATCGAGTAACAATTATAATTGGATTTTGAGGCGGAATTGCCTCATCCTTTATGGCTTGTGCGAAATTGCTGTTATTTACAGCTATTTTGGGTTATTCAATCCCGAGACTTTTTCTGGGTAAATGCACGTAGTAAATGCCATAGACAAGAAATCGAGGAACAATTATAATTGGATTTTGAGGCAGAATTGCCTCATCCTTTATGGATTCTGCGAATTTGTTGTTATTTAACAGATTATTTAGGGTAAATGCATGCAGTAAATGACATAGACAGGAAATAGAGCAACATTTATAATAGGATTTTGAGGCGGAATTGCCTGATTCTTTATGGCTTGTGCGAAATTGCTGTTATTTAACAGACTATTTTGGGTGAATGCACGCAGTAAATCCCATAGACAAGAAATCGAGTAACAATTGTAATAGGATTTTGAGGTGCAATTGCCTGGTCCTTTATGGCTTGTGCGAGATTGCTGTTATTGTGACAGACTATTTTGTGTAAATGCACGTAATAAATGCCATAGACAAGAAATCGAGGAACAATTATAATTGGATTTTAGGCGGAATTGCCTCATCCTTTATGGATTCTGCGAATTTACTGTTATTTAACAGACTACTTTGGGTAAATGCACGCAGTAAAATCCATAGACACGAAATCGAATAACAGTTGCAATAGGATTTTGAGGCGGAATTGCCTGATCCTTTATGGATTGTGCGAAATTGCTGTTATTTAACAGACTACTTTGGGTAAATGCACGCAGTAAAAGACATAGATAAGAAATCGAATAACAAATGTAATAGAATTTTGAGGCGGAATTGCCTGATCCTTTATGGCTTGTGGGAGATTGCTGATGGTTTGTGCGGAATTGCTGTTATTGAACAGACTATTCTGGGTAAATGCACGCAGCAAGTGCCATAGACTAGAAATCGAGTAACAATTGTAATAGGATTTTGAGGCAGTATTGACTGATCCTTTATGGATTGTGCGAAATTGTTGTTATTTAACAGACTACTTTGGGTAATTGCACGCAGTAAAAGCCATAGACAAGAAATCGAATAACAAATGTAATAGAATTTTGAGGCGGAATTGCCTGATCCATTATGGCTTGTGCGAGATTGCTGATGGCTTGTGCGAAATTGCTGTTATTGAACAGACTATTTTGGGTAAATGCACGCATTAAATGCCATAGACAAGAAATCGAGTAACAATTGTAATAGGATTTTGAGGTGTAATTGCCTGATCCTTTATGGCTTGTGCGGGATTGCTGATGGCTTGTGCGAAATTTCGTTATTGAACAGACTATTCTGGGTAAATGCACGAAGCAAATGCCACAGACAAGAAATCGAATAACAATTGTAATAGATTTGAGGCGGAATTGCCTGATCCTTTATGGCTTGTTGGAGATTGCTGATGGTTTGTGCGGAATTGCTGTTATTGAACAGACTATTCTGGGTAAATGAACGCAGCAAGTGCCATAGACTAGAAATCGAGTAACAATTATAATAGGATTTTGACGCAGTATTGACTGATCCTTTATGGATTGTGCGAAATTGCTGTTATTTAACAGACTACTTTGGGTAAATGCACGCAGTAAAAGCCATAGAAAAGAAATCGAATAACAACTGTAATAGAATTTTGAGGCGGAATTGCCTGATCCTTTATGGCCTGTGCGAGATTGCTGATGGCTTGTGCGAAATTGCTGTTATTGAACAGACTATTCTGAGTAAATGCAAGCAGCAAGTGCCATAGACAATAAATCGAGTAACAATTGTAATAGGATTTTTAGGCGGAATTGCCTGATCCTTTATGGATTGTGCGAAATTGCTGTTATTTAACAGACTACTTTGGGTAAATGCACGCAGTAAAAGCCATAGCTTGTGCGATATTGCTGATGGATTGTGCGAAATTGCTGTTATTTAACAGAATATTTTGGGTGAATGCACGCAGTAAATGCCATTGACAAGAAATCGAGTAAAAATTGTAATAGGATTTTGAGGTGCAATTGCCTGGTCCTTTATGGATTGTGCGAGATTGCTGTTATTTAACAGACTATTTTGTGTAAATGCACGTAGTAAATGCCATAGACAAGAAATCGAGGAACAATTATAATTGGATTTTGAGGCGGAATTGCCTCATCCTTTATGGATTCTGCGAATTTGTCTGTTATTGTAACAGATTATTTTGGGTAAATGCATGCAGTAAATGCCATAGACAAGAAATCGAGTAACAATTATAATAGGATTTTGAGGCGGAATTGCCTGATCCTTTATGGATTGTGCGAAATTGCTGTTATTTAACAGACTATTTTGGGTAAATGCACGCAGTAAATGCCATAGACAAGAAATCGAGTAACAATTGTAATAGGATTTTGAGGTGCAATTGCCTGGTCCTTTATGGCTTGTGCGAGATTGCTGTTATTGAACAGACTATTTTGGGTAAATGCACGCAGTAAATGCCATAGAGAAGAAATCGAGTAACAATTATAATAGGATTTTGAGGCGGAATTGCCTGATCCTTTATGGCTTGTGCGAAATTGCTGTTATTTAACAGACTATTTTGGGTGAATGCACGCAGTAAATGCCATAGACAAGAAATCGAGTAACAATTGTAATAGGATTTTGAGGTGCAATTGCCTGGTCCTTTATGGCTTGTGCGAGATTGCTGATGGCTTGTGCGTAATTTCTGTTATTCAACAGACTTTTCTGGGTAAATGCACGTAGTAAATGCCATAGACAAGAAATCGAGGAGCAATTACAATTGGATTTTGAGGCGGAATTGCTTCATCCTTTATGGATTCTGCGAATTTGTATTTATGTAACAGATTATTTTGGGTAAATGCATGCAGTAAATGACATAGACAGGAAATAGAGCAACATTTATAATAGGATTTTGAGGCGGAATTGCCTGATTCTTTATGGCTTGTGCGAAATTGCTGTTATTTAACAAACTAATTTGGGTGAATGCACGCAGTAAATCCCATAGACAAGAAATCGAGTAACAATTGTAATAGGATTTTGAGGTGCAATTGCCTGGTCCTTTATGGCTTGTGCGAGATTGCTGTTATTGTGACAGACTATTTTGTGTAAATGCACGCAATAAATGCCATAGACAAGAAATCGAGGAACAATTATAATTGGATTTTAGGCGGAATTGCCTCATCCTTTATGGATTCTGCGAATTTGCTGTTATTTAACAGATTATTTTGGGTGAATGCATGCAGTAAATGCTATAGACAAGAAATCGAGTAACAATTATAATAGGATTTTGAGGCGGAATTGCCTGATCCTTTATGGCTTGTGCGAAATTGCTGTTATTTAACAGACTACTTTGGGTAAATGCACTCAGTAAATGCCATAGACAATAAATCGAGTAACAATTATAATAGGACTTGGGAATTCATTAATACAACGTGACACAGTCCCTCCGAGAATTTATGGTCTAGTGAAGATTCATAAACAGGGGAATCCACTTAGATTAATCGTTAATGTACAAAACTCACCAACGTATAGATTGTCTAAATTTCTATGCAACAGAATTAGAAAATATACTTATTTCTTAGATTATACTTTAAAGAATACATATCATTTTATTGACATTATTAGTAGATATAATTTGAATGATAATGATAGAATGGCTAGCCTGGACGTTGTATCGATGTATACTAATGTCCCGGTACAAGCAGCATTAGAAAGTGTGAAGCGTTGTTTAACAGAGTTCCCAGAGATAATAGAAGGTAGTTAAATGATGTTAAGTAGTATTATGGAAATCTTTAATATTTGTATGTCCTCCACCTACTTTAGGTTCAGAAATGAATTTTATAAACAAGTTAAAGGTGTCCCTATGGGACAACCACTATCAGTCCCGGTTGCTAATATTTTTATGCACTATTATAAAAAAAATCTGTTGTTAAAATCTCCTCTCAAGCCAAACTTGTATGTAAGATTCCTAGATGATATGTTTATAATTTGGAATCATGGTGATAATGAGTTAAATAAATTCCTCGAATTAGCCAACCAATTAGGTGAATTAAAGTTTACATTGGAGAAAGAGAATAATGATGAATTACCCTTTTTGGATGTGAAAATAAAACGGAATGGTTCCAGATTGGAAAGAGATATTTTTAGAAAAGAGACTTATTCAGGACTTATTCTTAATTTCTTATCAAATCACCCATATGGAATGAAAATAGGCATTCTTAAATCCATGATATTAAGGAGTCTTAGAATAGTGGATAAAGATAATAGAGAAAAGGAAATGAGGAGATTAAAAGAAATATTCGAACTAAATGGCTATCCGTCAAGTATAATAGATAGATTATTAGATGAGATGTTACAGAGATTTAATAATAATATAATAAACAAAGTAAAGAAGGAAACAGAACCAGATAGGCACAAAATTATGGTATTACCTGATTCAAAATTGAGCAGGAAAATTAGAATAATAGCAGCTAAATACAATATTAAAACAGTTTTAAGACAATCCCTTACTATAGGCAATAAACTACCTAACCAAAAAGAAAGAGTAGAACCACTCGAGACATCAGGAGTATATGCGATACCATGCAAAGAATGTAATCTCAGGTATATAGGCGAAACCATGCGACCTATAAAGGTTCGTAGAGGTGAACACAAGACAGCCTGCAAATATGGACACATTCAAAGGTCAGACCTAGCTAGGCATTCGAAGGAAACGGGTCATGAAATAGACTGGGAAGGATGTAAACGCATCGCGTTATGCAACCGCAACAGATTAACTAGACTAATTAGAGAGTCAATTGAAATAAAATCAGGAAAAGGTGTAATGAATGTAACATCGGTAGAAAAATCATTGGGCCCACAATTTAATGAAGCATTTTCTACGGTCAGAAAACGGGAGGCTGCGGAATCTGGAATTGGTGTGTGTGTAAGAGGGAACCTAAGTAAAATCCTCGATTACAGAGAACTGATTGTGAATGAACTGTACCAATATCAATTCCTATATAATTATCTTTCTCAATAATAATGTTCCAGAAGAGGGTATACAGATTTAGCAAGGGTTAGTAGATAGGACATTAGATAAGAGACTGTTGCTTATATTTTATATATTTATGTAAGGTAGGAATATATTAATAAATGAATAATACGTTAGCCCTAGAGAAGATATCCATTATTAACAGCTATAATGTATCCATTTAAGAGAAATTCAAAATGTGATAGATAGACGGATATATAGGTAGGCCTATCGGTAGATAAATAGGTTTATTATATATATATATATATATAAACGGACATTAATCATTTTATACATTACCATTAAAATTAAATATTTATTTAAGATGGTTAAAAAAAATAATAAAAAAAATAAATATATATACATATATACACATATATATAATTATATATACAAGACATTTAACTCACACTGTTGCTTATATTTATATATATGTTTTTATACATATTTATATGTATTTTATATATTTATATAAGGTGTGAATAAATAAATATACAATTTGATTAATTGATCAAAAAACAGCAAGAAAAGAGAAAAATAAGAATTTATTAGAAATATTGAAACGTATGTATATATATATGATTATAGATATTGGAGCCACACTGTCGCTTATATATATATATATGTTTTTATACATATTGATATGTATTTGATATATTAATATAAGGTGTGCATAACCTAATAAATATTTATTACTAATGTGTATATATATATATAGATGATTAGGGAGGTTGGACTCATACTGTTGCTTATATCCATATATATGTTTTTATACATATTGACATGTATTTTATATATTGATATAAGGTGTGACTAACGTAATAAATATATAGTAAGAATAGAAAATATTCATGTTTAACAATTAACAATGGTCCTTCCTCTAAATATATATATATATATATATATATATATATAAAGGTGTTACGATATTATATTTAGATATATGTATATAGATATAATGAATTATTTTAGTCATATGAGCAAATAGTCTTATGCAATTATTTCTATGAGTTGATTAACTTCACATTGTGCTTACGATTAGTTTTTTGAAAAACGTTAGTTGTCCATACTATCTCTCTCTCTTTCTCTCTTTAATCTTTCACCTAAGCGTCGCTATGACATTCACTCTCCATCCATCTACGAAACTTGCTGCTCCATATTTGAACTAATTTGTTGCTATGTGCAATACAGTTATAACAAATAACAAAAGGTTCGATACTGTCTCTCTCCCTTACAATATTCTGCATACGAGATGAGATTACGTATACGGGGAATTTGAGATAGGTGAGGTAATGATTGGTCTGCTAATTATAAATAGTTATATATTGAGTTTAGTCACTGAGACAAATTCTATGATTAAAATAGTGTTGAGTCAAATATATATAAATAGAATGGTTTTGGAACGTGGTTACCACATTTGCTTAAATCTGCTATTGTGATCAGTGTTGTGTTGCCTGATGATGGTGCTGGAAAGTAGGCACCGAAACGTCGCCAGTAAACAAAGATGTGATAGAACCGCATTTTCAGTTGAAAAAAGAAGAATTCAACCTGATCAAAGACAAAACAAAATCAGAAAGTGTGATGAATCAGATCTTTGTGTAACTGCCCGTGTACAACTATTACCCGCGTACGCAAAACGCGGCATTGAACCAATAAACTTGTACACACCGCAACAAAATTTCAAAAATTATGTTAAGACTATAGAAAAAATCTGGATTCAAAGGCCTGTAACAGTAATTTTAAACTGGGAAAAGGAACAGACGCTAATATCTTAAGTAAAACAAAACCATCTCAAGTAGAGTCAGCCCATTACCCAGTAGACTTCAATCGCTATCACAAACAATTTCAATACTCCCTACTTCATAGAACCAATTTCTACTCACATTGGAAACAAGACGAAGCACTTTTGCCAACTACAAACTTGCATATCATACTTATTAGTCTGTAGAAAACCACAAACAAATAGAAATTAGTTAAGCTAAATTTAGTCGCGAGAAATGTGACAAAAAATCTTTAAATCAAGGTTGCTAACTTTATGTAAACACTCGTCCCTTTATATACACACGTTTCTCAGTATTATCTTAGAATTATATTGTGAAGTAAAGGAAATCCATGCAGTAGACTGGTTTTCGTCCTTATTGGAAACTCATCACGTATTAGTCAGAATTTGCCTCGGACTGGGCTCGAACCTCAGCATGTCTGCTTCGGAATCTGGTGGTCTGACCACTGAGACATCCTGCCGCACACTAAATTGCACACAATTTTCAGTTATTTAATAACTAATGTAACTTGGTTAGTCTATTTTTCCTTTAGGTGGAGCTCATATGGCATCCATTTAGACCGAATGTTCCAACTAACCATCCCCAATCTGTCATTACTGAACAGACACCACACTACATGTGGAAGTGGTATTGAAATGAAAATTTATATAATTAAACGAACATTGGTTGCGCGGGCGGTGATAACAATTATTATAATCAAGGTTGCGAACATGCATTTGTCAGAATAGGCTAAGAATTGTATAGTGTAGAAAAAGAAATTCATCCAGTAGATTGCATTCGTTTTCATTGAGAATACATCACGTACCGTTCAGAATTTTCCGCGGACAGGGCTCGGACCTGGGCATATCTGCTTTAGAATCTGTTGCTCTAAGCACTGAGACACCGTGCCGCACGCTAAATCCAATCACCATTCATATACTAATTATTTTTTCTTGGTTAGTCTTTTCATTACCTGGAGCCCATTTGACAACAAAACACCTCTAATCTGTCACTAAAGAACAGACACTACGTTACCTGATGAGCCTTGTTGCATTGAACGTTTATATTTAAATCAAGATTACGAACTTGATGTTAACATCAGCCCTAATAAATACACACAATTGTCGGTATAAATTAGGCATTGTATAATGTGGACAAGACGTTTCATCAATAAGACCAGTTTAGTACATATAAGGAAATTTCGTGTATTTCAATTATCTATCTATCTATCTATCTATCTATCTATCTATCTATCTATCTATCTATCTATCTATTTATCCATCTATCTTTCTATCAATCCATTTATATATCTGTCTATCTATATATCTATCTATTTTTCTATCTATATATATATATCAATCTATCTATCTATCTATATTTTGATATATCTATCTGTCTATCAATCTATCTATCTATCTATATATTTTTATATCTATCTATCTATATGTCTGTCTGTATATTTTTTTCTATATATTTTTTTATAAATCCATCTATATATCTATATATATATATATATATATATATTTCTTTATTTTGTTCTTAATCCAAATATATGTGTGTCTTTATTGTTATTTATTGACGAATATCTATCTACCTATTATATATGTACATAATTAAGTTGATTATATATGTTTTCCAATTTTTCCACCTTTATATCCATTCGACTATTTGTGGAGTAATACAAAGCGATTTTTATAGTGGTTCCGACGAAGAGAGGAAATCACTTTCTTTGATTACCACAAAAAACGTAAAAGAATGTCAATAAAGTTATTTCAATTATTTTAGTGCCTGGATTTCTTTTTCATTACGTTGAATCTGAAGGCCATGTTAGCGAAGCATGTAATGCGCTTATATTTCAGCTTAAGTCGCTTTGAAATATCTTCAATTTTATTTAACGCCTTTGGGAGTTTGCATGTCTAAATGCATGTAATAAACTGATTTTAATTAGAGCTAGAAACCTCTGCAAAACTTAGTTCAAATTTTCTTACCATGTAATATTCATATTTTAAAACTCTTCTTCAATAAAATTTCTACTATTTAAACGTAAACGCGGATAGGACGAAGTTTTTGACAAATGTAATACAATGTGTGAAGATAGAATCAGCGTAATATACCGACACTTCAATGCCGTGCAACCTTGAAATTGCTAGATTCGTGTAATCGGTTTTGAAGGCTTGAATCTGCGCTAAAGCGCAACCAGTGCAGCATAATTAAACACAGACGCATTCAAATCCTCACAGCGAAAATATAATCCAATCGGCATTGATGACCAAAATATGCACCCTAAGGCCCATTTCATTTCCACAAGTGTATCTTTTAAAGTGCGGGTTTTAGTGAGTTAATGGTAAAATCATATGCATTTTGCTCATGATAAGTTTTATTGTCTAGAGAATGAATCAATTGTAATCTTCTTCTGCATAACGCAGTATATCATTGATTGCAAATGAACAAAATTAGAAAGGAATTTGAAAAATCGCAAAAGAATATTTCAATTTGGGACTCAAATTCGGAATAAATGAAAACTAAAACTGCTACTTTTCTACTGTTACTGTGAAGCACAATTTAGTTCAGTTGTGACCAGAAGGATAAACCAAAGGCAGCATGAACGGAAAGTATAATCTCATACACATTCGTTTCGTGCTTACTGGCGACTCATCAGTAGGAGCCGGTATTACGCCCTTTAACTACTATATATTTGGTACAAGAATGTGGAATAATAGGACGGTACAATCTCCTAGACGAATGTGTAAACCTGCGATAGTGAAGCTAACATCATCTAAAGTCAGATTAATGTTCAATTAATACCTATATATACGAAATGTAAGGATAATACATGGCCATTGTGTTAGTAACCTATACCAACATTATTGTACCGAAAAGGTACATGTTACTAACACTCTGGTTTCCAAGTAGGAACATGGTACCAACATGATGGATATCAATTTATGCTAAAGTTCAACGAAATTGAGAATTTAAAGAAATTCTGAATACCTGTTACTCCAGTAAATCCATACAACCTGGCCTTGATTTACTGGAGTAACAGGTATTCGGAAATTGTTGCAATTCTCAATCTCAGTGAACTATAGCATAAATTGATATCCATCATGTTGATACCATGTTCCGACTTGGAAACCATAGTGTTAGTACCATGTACCTTTTCGGTACAATAATGTTGGTGTCGGTTACTAACACAATAGCCCTAGTGTTAGTATCCTTTACAGACTCGGTATATATATTATATAGTGTGAGTTAGCATTGAAGTCGCATTGTCGTTGACTTTAGATTATGTTAGCTCCACTATTACAGGTTTACACATTCGTCTAGGAGATTGTACCGTCCTATTATTCCACATTCTTCTACCAAATACATAGTGGTTAAAGGGCGTAATACGGGCTCCTACTGATGAGTCGCCAGTAAGCACGAAACGAATGTGCATAAGATTATACTTTCCGTTCATGGGCCTTCGGTTTATCCTTCTGTTCAGAACTGAACTAATTTATTACTAGGTTCGCAACACCTAATACATACTTGCGGGTTTAATTGCCTTTTCTATATTTGGGTTATATTGACAAAGAATATATATCATCTGAAATCCTGTCATTACATTTCAAATCAATTGATCTTCGCAAATTCGCATTGTGTATGAGGTACAATTAGATTAAAGGCGCTGACTTGTAAAATCTGCCAGTTATAATTAGTTTCTAAATAGATTCCTCAAGACGGTTCAACCCGCCGTATCAAATTTTGCACTGTACGTAATGAGTTACTAAGATGGGCGAAATCGGTCAAATAAACTAATTTCTTTGCTACTTTATACAATTTTTTCTTGTTAGTATATATATATATATATATATATATATATATATATATATATATATTAGACATTATATTTCTAATTATGAAGATAAAAACACAATAATAACAAAATGATAAATGGTCATTTATTTGGAGAAAACTAAACTTCACTTTACAATCTTTCATTTATATACATTCTTGGTTTTCATTTGATTATGTGGGTAGCAACAAATCTAACTTGGTTTTAGTTCTTCTTGTTGTTTGGGCTGATTAATAAGTGTGTATGCTTTTGTGTTTGTGTGTGTGCCTGTGTTACACATAAAGGTCTTTCTCGCTGTATTGAAAAGTGATGTATGAGATCTGGTCATTCTAGTATTGATGGCTTTAGAATTAACGAACTGTCCGCATTGTTGGCTGTTACGTGTACGAATGTTTTTTCCGAGGGCAGTCTTTCGTTTCCCATTGTTCAGTTTTTGCGTTTTCTCCACTTGGTAACAGCGCAGGTGCGGATTGCAGTGTTGAATGCTCATATTGTTTCCACATTTTTGTCTCCGTATGTGCAACTGATTTATCCCTTTCACATATAGAGACAGAAATTTCGAAACAATATGAGCATTCAACACTTCAATCCACACTTGCGCTGTTACCATGTGGAGAAAACAAAAACAGGGAACAAGGGGAAAAGAAATGCAGAGGTGTTATAACACCGAAGAGGAAACAGGATACACTCATGTTCATGTTGTATATTTTGCTGTGGATTATAGAAAATGCAAATAACAGCTTAAACAGTTTCCATCGAATTTTAAATTTCGCTTTAGAAAACATCGTTAAATCCGCCCGAACTGGAGTTTAAATTTTGCAAATGTTGTGCTCACCTATTTCATAAACCTTTTTTCTTTATTTCGTTTAATATTTGCAAATCAAATTTACTTGTAGGGAAACAGTGACAGCGCTGTTGAAATGGATGTATTGTCTAGTCCATTTCCGCCTTCGGTAAATTTTCATTAAGGACCACCACTTTCAACCTCAAATAAAATTACGTGGAGAAAGGTCGGGGCGTTCAACTAATTGATTCGTTTTCGCAGACAACAGGAATATATTCGTCAATGTTGTAAATTATTTAAACAATCCATTTGATCTTATATCTTCATTTTAATTGATGAAGGTAACAACAACTTACATTAGAAGCGTATGACAGCCCACTTGATTAAGTGTTTGTGGTTTCTATTTTATTGGATAGACGCACTAACAAACTGCTCATTGCCACTACCTCGATTTACGCGAAAATATCACCATTGAAATGAAATTGAATATCTTCATAACACTTATTTGGGAAGAGCATTGACAGGAAATTTAGGAATGGGTATGATAATAAGCAACGAATAAGGCAAGTATCTCATATATTATTCTTTAGAATTTGTTTAAAATGGAAGTTTGTTCCGTAATTTGAAACTTTTTGATTAAAATTGAATTCGATGGCGCTAGCAATGAAATGAAACCTGAATTTTGCACAAGATTAACGTCAAAATTACTGTTCTGACATCTCTTATATTTATGAAAGGAATATGATTACAACCAGGCATAAAATACAAAGAAAATTTTCAGATAAAATCCTCGATTCTAGAGATTTTGATATTTTGTCGAATTGAGTGCTACATTTATATTCCACAAAGTTAAATAAAGAACAACAATATATAATAAATTTTGGTTTAAATTCTGTCTATCCGATGGAATGTCTGCCTACCAAAAATGTGTATACGAATGTTCTATATGGAGGTGACATCTTTCAGCGAAATTAAATTGAAAATTCCAATTTGAAATTGCTCTGCTGGAGATAAATCACAACGGAGTAAAGTATGGACACGATTATAAATGCGCGTTCTAGTATTTTTATTTCATTCAATTATTTAAAATTTATCTGCTACCTTTGATTATCCAATGTAGATTAGAGGGTGTATATGCATTAATTCGAACAGTAATAGTTATGTTACGCGTTATGAAAACTAGTTTACTAAATTTTTACAACGATGATCCAATTTTATTCAAATCCTCAACAGTTTCTGGACATTTTAATTTTTAACAAGGCTTTCTAAAATGGTTGGCGTAAAATAAGTCAACACAAATTTAGTCCTGTATGCTTTCGTATGGAATTTTGAATGTGAAATATGTATCACATTTCCATAGAATTGGTTAATGATTGGCGAATCGTTTATTATAAGATTTTTTCTCTTCAATATTTGAAATAGCCGAGCTTTTCTGACTTTCGTCATTTCCAATTATATACTACGGGAATGGTAGTATGAACTTTGCCGGGTCTAAAGAAGCACAGCCATCAGCCCCTTCCATGTGAAGCCTCGAGTGTTGTCTAACCGCGTTGTTAAATGTGTTCGATGGAATGAGAGCAAGCGTGGTAGACGCGAAGGGCAAGTTAAGTCCGCTGACAGAATCTTTGGCCACTGGCATCTAGGCGGATAGTGCTCATCAGCCTTGGTTGGCAATCAATTTAAAAGAAGGAAAACTCCGAGTACAAAATATCCTCGCTGGAAAGTGCGGCAAGTGTTTGTTTAAAGTCCACTCAAAACCATTAAAGACTTATAGCTATATGACAGTGAAACATTTGTCATTTTAGGCTTATGTATTGCTGTACATGATGATGATGATGAATTTTAAAAATATTTCTTTACACACAAAATGCGTTATTCCCATTTGTTTTCGCGTTTTTGCTATTTAATGTCCATCAAATTATAACCTCAAGACTCAATTTTGTTTCTTATCTAGTAAACGATTAATCCTTGTTTGCGAACGAAAGTAATTTATTTAATTAAGTCGCATTATCTATTCAAACACTAAAAAATAGAAAAACTGCAAATTCACATATATTGATATGCTACTTTTCTATCATTGTAGCAATGCTCTCTGCCAAATATTTTGATCAAGTTTACAAATTAATAAATAAGAATTAAATACTGTTTGTTGCGAAGAGCTAATATATATGCAAGTATGTATTAGGTTTTGCGAACCTAGTAACAAATTAGTTCAGTTGTGACCAGAAGGATAAACCAAAGGCAGCATGAACGGAAAGTATACTCTCATGCACATTCCACATTCTTCTACCAAATATATAGTGGTTAAAGGGCGTAATACCGGCTCCTACTGATGAGTCGCCAGTAAGCACGAAACGAATGTGCATGAGATTTTACTATAGCATAAATTGATATCCATCAGGTTAGTATCATGTACCAACTCGGTAACCATAGTGTTAGTACCATGTACCTGTTCGGTGCAATAATGTTGGTATCGGTTAATAACACAATAGCCATAGTGTTAGTATCCTTTACAGACTCGGTGTATATATTATGTAGTGTGAGTTAGCGTTGATGTCGCATTGTCGTTGACTTTATATGATGTTAACTTCACTATTCAGGTTTACACATTCGCCTAGGAGATTGTACCGTCCTATTATTCCACATTCTTTGACCAAATATATAGTGGTTAAAGGGCGTAATACCGGCTCCTACTGATGAGTCGCCAGTAAGCACGAAACGAATGTGCATGAGATTATACTTTCCGTTCATGCTGCCTTTGGTTTATCCTTCTGGTCACAACTGAACTAATTTGTTACTAGGTTCGCAAAACCTAATACATACTTAATAAATAAGAAATTAACATTCGCAAGTAATTGTGCATTATACATATAATATGTTATACTACTTATAGTAGCATCATGCGAGTAGTTTAATTGAATAACGTCCTTTATTTTATGCTGTTTTGGATGATATAATGGACGTAGATGGTGAAATTCTAGACAGAAAGAATGGATTGATTCAACGTTATTTAATTATGGGCGCTAATTTAATTCATAAACATATTGATGACGCAAAGTAAACGATGCATATAGGACGAAATTAATTTATATCCCAGTGTTGATTCGTCGCGGCAGATATTTGAGTGCGGGAATATTACATATAAAGTCCAGCATCTCATCATGTACACCACAAAAGCCACCTTTCAAAAAAACAATTTTTACTTTTATACCAACCAACAATTTTCTCCCGTCCTGCTTTTAGGTGAGCCACATGTTTAAATTTACATGTTTTTACCTGCCATTAGAAATCAGACATATTGCTATCTGAGGTAGTGAAAATGAAATAAACCGTACCGGCAGAATTTGATTTTACAGAACGTCTGATTTAATTCGCAGGAAATTCACAAATATGAATATGCTACCTATTTATCCTAGAAGCAACGCTCTCTGCCAAATGGTTTGACCAAGTTTACAAATTAATAGATATAGAATTTACATACTCATCATCCAGTAGACCAGTTTCGTCTTTATTGGGATCTCTTCAAGTACTGTCCAGAATTTTGTCGCGAACAGGGCTCGAACCAAAGAACGTTTGGTTTAAAGTAGGTAACTTTATTCACTGTACCAAAATTCGTAAATAAATTTGGCCACTGAAACAGCACATCACCTTTTAGATAAAGTTAAGTGTAAAATTTAATAATTCTATTGTTGACGCAATAAATGCATATATATATATATATATATGCATTTATTGCGTCAGCAATAGAATTATTAAATTTTAAATTCCGTTCAATATCAGCCACGGACAGGGCTCGAAATATGGGATGCCTGTTTTGGAGACTCTAACATATGGGATATAATGCCGCATGCTTGACAAAATTGTCTTTCATATACTAAATAATGTTTCTTGGTTAGCCTTTCGTTTCAGTATATCCTACACGGCGTTCCTTTATAAATAAAAATCCATTCAAATAAAATTGTGCCCATGGTTTGATTTATAATCAATCGTGTTTTATTGGCTGTTGCGTGAGCACATATTCTTTTCTTGTGGGATGTGTTTACAGTTGAATGAATTTGTATTGTTCATTACGCACTCAATGGTTGTGTATTTGAATTATCTATGGATGTGTTACGAAAGCTGCAATCAGTTACTATTTGTGATTGTATTGAAATTGTGCAACCGATATTTCCAGTCAAGTACACTTTGTGCGAGACTACTAGGCGTGAAAGCCGATTATCTAATTTTGCAATCCATATATATGCATTGCAGTTTGGTCCTCGCTAATCATTCTACCGTCGTACTTTGATGATGATGCGTCAGTACGTCCGGCTAAAGGTAGTTTTTCAATAGTTTTTGACGACTTGTCCATAACAATGGCATTATTTTTTCCCAGGAGCTCGCAAAATTGATTTAAAGAATTGCTACCACCATCTGCGCAAACTTTGACTTATTAATTATATTACCTATATATAGGTTGCAAACGCTGCACAAGTTAATAGCAGCGGTAGAACTGTTCTAATTATTGTTGTTACTGTAGTTGCTATTATTAGTTTTATTAATATTAATAGTATAATTATGAATATTATTATTATTAATAATAATAATAATATTATTATTATTATTACTTTTATTAGTAGTAAAGCTGCTACAGTAATTATTATTATTAACATTAGTATTATTATTATATATATATATCAATTTAAATCAGGTTTGCGATCTCGGTATAAACACAATTCCCAATATATATATATATATATATATATATATATATATATATATATATGTTTTAATCTGATCTAAACACTGTATATTGTAGAATATGAAATTCATTTAAGAGATCAATTACAACCATTTTAGAACTCCTCAAATACTTTCCTGTATTTTCCGCGATTAGGGCTCGAGCAAAGGCATGTCTTATTCTAATTCTACAGGTCTAATCACTGAGACACTCTTTCACATGCTATACAAACAAAAACGTTATAAAGATTTTATTTACATTCTTGCATTTAAATTTAATTTTACGATTATTATTACTAATTATTATCTTCTATCTTCTGGCAGGTTGCATTGCAATTATTTCTATACATTAATATTAGTCTAGAATAGATCACGTTTCAATTTAATAAAAAAATCTACTTCTCAACATGTAATTTTATTTTGAGCAGTCGAGGAGTCATGCACAGGTATAAAATAGACAAAAGTGGGCTAAAGTTTCATTGCCATATAAACCATAAATTTCGGCTGCTGAAGGAAACTTTGGCCACTGGCATCTGGGCAGATACTATTCGTCAGCCTTAGTTAGCAGAATACCTAAGAGAAGTAAAACTCCGAATACAAACGATTGTCACTAGCAATTGACGATCTCGTGTTTTTACAGTCCATATATAGCCATGAGCGACAATTTTGAGGAATTTATCACGAATTTTATCTGATCTCTTCCTCATCTCCTGCAAACTATGTTGCCTTCCTTCAAACATTTTGTGTCCTAGAATACCAACTGACTAACTCAATTTTTTTGTCAACTTCGTGATAAATTTCATCTAAAAGGCTGCGTAGATACATTTTAGTCTATCTCTTAACAACAACTCAATTTTCATTAAATAAATGTACGTCATGTAAGTCTCTGTAGGCATTTGTCTGCATATATACACTACTGGAAGTGAAATAACATTCGTCTAATAACACTCCGACGAGTGACTAGATATTGTACACCATGGCTGTATGTGTTTGTTTTATATGATGATGAGGTAATCACTTAAATAAAGCTGCACTGGTACTATCATATAGGTGAATCTAAAATTTTCAATGTATATACCACTTCAAACAAGCAAGACTTTTTTTTAATTTAATATCTGGCGCACTCAATTTTCAAAAAAGGTCATTAGATTTTATACCAATTTTCAGTTTGGAATTTTCTTCGCTTTTTAAATCTGGACGGGCCAATCTTTCAGTTCTTGAAAAACGGCCGCGAACTGCTGATTATAAATATTGAAAATAAACGAAAACGCCAGGTTGGGTTATGGCAAAAATTTATATTAAAGTTACCATCTGCATTTATCTTTGTCAATACATATATGGCAGAAAGGCAATTATCTTCCTCTTAATCTGTCGTGAAACTGATATTTTGATTTATTGGAATAGGAAATTTTAAGGCAGTATATGTGATTGCGATCTGCTTTTAAAAAACGAGGAAAATATTATTACCATACCGTATGAAGTGTGCATATTTATATATGTCACACTTTAATGATGTATTCTCATGATATGCTAGGTGAATCTCTGTCAACACTGGAGGTAGGGGTTTTTCCATTGCCATACTAGCAAACAGTTTATGAATAATTACATTGAAACGAAGCAGTGCAACTTTCATTCATAGCAATATATAATTGCGCATAGTAATATCTTAGGAAATAATTTTGGTCGACTGATTGAAATATAATTCCAAATGTTTTTTAAATAAAGTATTTGTGAACAAGACGTCACATCAAAAATCATCCAAATCTGATTTTTCGAACATTTAAATCTGTAATTATGTTAACAAGCTCGAATAAATTGACAGCAAAATAATTATCGTACTTTGTTTGTGTAATGCTTCCAGTGTGCGAACTAACCATTTAACCAATTCAAGCAACGTAGAAATGACTATTGATAACATTAATCTCGTAGAATAAACATTTTTTGTGTTTTTCGTATTCGGAAGATGATCCAATTTATTTGACCTTGTGTGCAACGGCCTTACCAATTTAACCGGCATTGGTTAAAATTTCAATTTGATTTATTGCTGCTCACTCACCTGAGTCTATTTCATCTGTCGATATTTGATAAAATGACATTTCTAACTTAGAACATGCCAAGGTTCCTACGAATTTGAATAAACTTTGCGCTCCTAAAAAAATTTTATATCCATTTATTTGTTTTTTCATCTCTCTGTGGTAACTTATTTTAAACAATTTATAAATGTCTATTAGTGCAGGCTAATAATTGAAGTACAATTCATTGAATAAACTATTCTACATCTGCTTGCAAAATAAGAAAAATTTTATTATGAAGCAGGTATATATTGCAGAGTTTTGTTCTAAATGTGATATTTTATGTGCATATTTATTATCAAATATTACACAAAAATGGAAATTTAGTATACATTATTTCTCAGTAATCAATTTATACTTCAATACGTGATTCATTTCTCAATTCATATTAAAATAGCATAAAAATGGTTGAACTAAAGATATACATGAGTATAATGTAAGCTCCATTAAAAAATTTCAGGTTTAGTAAATCATGTTTGCTTTTGATTTTGTATTGGATTATGGACAAAGAAGAAACAGGAATATCCAAATTCCGTTAGGAAGACATAGGTTCTGACACAGATTGTGCTTATAAACTTAATGCTCATCTAAAAGGTGTTTCGACGAATAAGCTACGTCATATTTCCTAATAATGCACTGCAAAATTAGCAATAACATGCTAGATATCTTTCAGTTATGACCTCACTAGGTATTATCAAGACAGGTCAAACTGAAGCCCGAGAGCATCTTATGATAAGAGGTAACTAATTAAGCATCAGCCATTCAGCTTCTGTTCTATGCCGACTTTACTACCAAAGTCAATTTCTTTTCCTGGAGCAATTTGATGAGAAAACGTTCTAGCGTTCGGGGTAATCTTGCAGATGCTTCATTGCGTGCTTCTGATTGCTGTTGTCCTCCACGCTACTTTACTTTAAGATCCCTGACAGTATCAGCTGGCTCCATTTGGCCAGCTTTTGCTCAACCACGACAATTTATAAATGCAGCCTTACCTTATAACAATGAAAGCTTTCGTCAATCGAGACTGATATTGGCTGAAAATTTCGACGCAGGATTAAGTCATTAACAAGCACGGCTCTGTGAGCATTCTGACGTTTAGAATGAACTCTGTTGTATGTGCAAATTAATAGTTCCAGTATTTGCATAATTTGGATCTTAAACCCACCAAATTCTGTGGTCTCGTACACACACACTTCAGTCAATGAATGTTCGCGCAGATCGTAATAACGATTATTCAATTCAAGGTAGCGAGCTTGGTGCAAATAAAAATGTAATTAAAGCGAAGCAATCACATGGCATTGCAACACTACTGTCATTTAGAAAATCTTTCGCGTTTCAAAATTCCACGATCTTCAATGGAGCACGTTGAGAAATAGTGTGGCGAGGTTTAATCGGGAATGCATATAAAACGAAGGCGGAAAATTTATTCAACTCTCAAACCTTTATAGCCCTTGACTTTAAATGTCGGCGGCAAAATTTGTCAACGAAGAGGAACATAAATATTCTGCAGCTTTTGCATGTATATGTAATATGCAAAACTAACCAATCATTCACACATATTCACACGTACTAAGTACGTGTGAAGGCCGGTAGTTTTACGATGTTATCCGAGGACTGGTCAAATATAAAATGTGATTTGTGTTTATGTAAAGCTCGCAAACACGATTTAAATAATTCCTAACACCTCCCGCGCAAACATTGA
>JAQBSW010002784.1:40000-95779 GCA_029291075.1 Eudiplozoon nipponicum
TAATCTCATGTACATTCGTTTCGTGCTTACTGGCGACTCATCAGTAGGAGCCGGTATTACGCCCTTTAACCACTATATATTCGGTAGAAGAATGTGTAATAATAGGACGGTACAATCTCCTAGACGAATGTGTAAACCTGTAATAGTGAAGCTAACATAATCTAAAGTCAACGACAATGCGACTTCAATGCTAACTCACACTATATAATATATATATAACGAGTCTGTAAAGGATACTAACACTATGGCTATTGTGTTAGTTAATGATACCTTTTTTAAATCGATGAGTACCGGATACTAACACTATGGTTTCCGAGTCGGAACATGATCATCATCATCATTATCTACAACTACAACAACATATTATGATGATGATGATGATGATGATGATGATGATGATGATGATGAGGAGGAGGAGGAGGATGATGATGATGATGATGATGATGATGATGATGATGATGATGATAATACATATTTTATTTGAAAGCGTAGATGTTGTTGTAGTTGTTGATGATGATGATGTTGATCATGTACCGACTCGGAAACCATAGTGTTAGTATCCGGTACTCATCGATTTCAAAAAAGGTATCAGTTACTAACACAATAGCCATAGTGTTAGTATCCTTTACAGACTCGGTATATATATTATATAGTGTGAGTTAGCATTGAAGTCGCATTGTCGTTGACTTTAGATTATGTTAGCTTCACTATTACAGGTTTACACATTCGTCTAGGAGATTGTACCGTCCTATTATTCCACATTCTTCTACCAAATATATAGTGGTTAAAGGGCGTAATACCGGCTCCTACTGATGAGTCGCCAGTAAGCACGAAACGAATGTGCATGAGATTATACTTTCCGTTCATGCTGCCTTTGGTTTATCCTTCTGGTCACAACTGAACTAATTTGTTACTAGGTTCGCAAAACCTAATACATACTTGCATATATATTAGCTCTTCGCAACAAACAGTATTTAACTGTAATCATCCAAAGTCAACGACAATGCGACTTCAATGCTAACTCACAGTATATACTATATATACCGAGTCTGTAAATGATACTAACACTATGGCTATTGTGTTAGTAACTGATAACTTTTTTTTGAAGTCGATGAGTACCGGATACTAACACTATGGTTTCCGAGTCGGTACATGATCATCATCATCATCATCAACAACTACAACAATATCTACGCTTTCAAATAATATATGTATTTCATCATCATCATCATCATCATCATCATCATCATCATCATCATCATCATCATAATAATAATAATAATCATCATCATCATAATAATAATAATAATAATAATAATAATAATAATAATATTAATCATCATCATCATCATTATTATCATCTTCGTCGTCGTCATCATCATCATCATCATTATCATTGTCATCATCATCAACAACAACAACATTTACGCTTTCAAAGAAAATATGTATTTCATCATCATTATCATCATTATCATCATTATCATCATCATCATCAACATCACCATCATCAACAGCAACATCACGATTTGTAAAACAAAAGCCGTCAATAACATGTGCTTCACTGTCGTATAACCATGTGAATATAAAACATAAAAACTAACAAGTATAATTCTAAACAGTTAATAATAAAAATAAAATTAAAATTATGGAAATTATAATCTTAACAAAAAAATTTAAGGGAGAGTGATTTATGAAAGGCAAGATCTAGCTTAGATGGATATTTACCTATGTAACAGACAGAAATGAGGCAACAGAGCATAGCATCATTATGACTGCAAGATTTAGGGTATGGAGAAATCGGCAACACAGCTTGTTTGCGGGTTTCACAGTACCGCGTCATAAACACGAACAAACATCCCAGGTAACTCCACCCAACTAGGAAAAGTTTAAAGATTACTCTGCCATAAATCTGCTACAAGATCGAAACTCAGCTCGATACTACGTCATATCACGCAGCCAAGAACGACGATGTCCACGCCAACCCCCAACCTAGTAGGCGAGTGTGTCCTATACTACACAATAATGCTAGGTTGGACAATCGAATTGAAGGCACACGTAAAATTTGACTGAGACAGCGAATTTGATGGAGCCTAGTTAGTTTTTCAAACGAGGAGCACATGTTGGTCCATCTAAAAATATGTCAACGAATTTCATTGTTGCTTATTCGTTTTTGGTACTCTGTATTACCTGTACTTCTCAATTAACAGTGGTGGAATACCTGCAAGCGTCCAAAAACCTCGAATCTAACGAAACAAGTTTCCATATACAGATGCATTTTAATGACGACCATTGAGACTGTGAGATACTCGCGTTTCTCCATGTATGGTTAAAATTGGAGAGAGTTAGCTTTCATGATTCTCGTACTCACATCGTAACTCATATTGCCAGATATTGATACATAAATAGGAGAAGATTCTCAATGCCGCGTTTTGCGTACGCGGGTAATAGCTGTACACGGGCAGTTACACAAAGATCCGATATTTCACATTTTCCAATTTTGTTTTGTCTTTGATCGGGTTGACTCATTTTTACTTCAACTGGAAATGCGGTTCTATCACATCTTTGTTTACTGGCGACGTTTCGGTGCCTACTTTCCAGCACCATCATCAGGCAACACAACACTGATCACAATAGCAGATTTAAGCAAATGTGGTAACCTCGTTCCAAAACCATTCTATTTATATATATTTGACTCAACACTATTTTAATCATAGGATTTGTCTCAGTAACTAAACTCAATATATAACTTGTTATAATTAGCAGACCAATCATTACCTCACCTATACATCATCTCATCTCGTATGCAGAATATTTTAGGGGAGAGAGACAGTATCGAACCTTTTGTTATTTGTTATAACTAAACGAACATTGGTTGCGCGGGTGGTGATAACAATTATTATAATCAAGGTTGCGGTCTTGATATAAACACCTGACCCATTAATTACTTACATATGTCATATAAACTAAGAATTGTATAGTGTAGAAAAGGCAATTCATCCAGTAGACCGGTTTCGTCCTTATTGGGAACTCATCAGAACTGGCCAGAATTTGCCGCGGACAGGATACGAAGCAGACGTGCCCAGGTTCGTATCCTGTCCGCGGCAAATTCTGGCCAGTTCTTGATGAGTTCCCAATAAGGACGAAACCGGTTTACTGGATGAATTGCCTTTTCTACACTATACAATTCCTAGTTTATACTGACATATGTAAGTAATTAATGGGTCAGGTGTTTATATCAAGACCGAAACCTTGATTATAATAATTTGTTATAACTGTTTTGCTACTATGTCACGGTAATCAAAATTTAAAAATGGTAAAACTAAAACCTTGACTATCATATACTGTATTTTATTTAAAGCCGGGAACTCTAATGTATACAATGGTGTGTGAGGTATTGCGCACATAGCAACAAATTAGTTCAAATATGGAGCAGCAAGTTACGTAGATGGATGGAGAGTGAATGTTATAGCGACGCTTAGGTGAACGATTAAAGAGAGAAAGATAGAGATAGTCTGGACAACTGACGTTTTTCAAAAAAACTAATCGTAAGCACAATGCGAAGTTAATCAACTATTGGAAATAATTGCATAAGAATATTTGCTCATATGACTAAAATAATTCATTATATCTATATACATATATATCTAAATATAATATCGTAACACCTTTATATATATATATATATATATATATATCGAGAAAAAGGACCATTGATAATTATTAAACATGAATAATTTCTATTCTTATTATATATTTATTTATTACGTTAGTCACACCTTATATCAATATATAAAATACATGTCAATATGTATAAAAACATATATATGAATATAAGCAACAGTATGAGACCAACATCCCTAATCCTATATATATATATATATATATATATATATATATATATATATATATATATATATATGTATATATATATATATGTACATTAGTAATAAATATTTATTAGGTTATGCACACCTTATATTAATATATAAAATACATATCAATATGTATAAAAACATATATATATATATATATATATATATATATATATATATATATATATATATATTTAGCATTTTAAATAAATATATAATTTTAGTGGTAATGTCTAAAATGATTAATGTCCGTATATATGTATATATATATATTATGTGTATAGAATAAACCTATCAATATACCGATAGGCCTATCTATATATCCGTCTATCTATCACATTTTGGTTTCCTCTTAAAAGGATACATGGTAGCTATTAACCATGAATATCTTCTCTAGGACTAACGTATTATTCATTTATTAAGATATTCCTACCTTACATAAATATATAAAATATAAGCACCAACGTAAGTCCAATGTGTCTTATCTAATGTTCTATCTACTAACCCTTGCTAAATCGGTATACCCTCTTTTGGAACATTTTTTATTGAGAAAAATAAGTATAAAGGAAATTGATATTGGTACAGATCATTCGCAACCAGTTTTCTATAAGCGAGGTTTTTTACTTAGGTTCCCACTTAATTCATGTTCCGCAGCCTCCCGTTATCTGACCATAGAAAATGCTTCATTAAATATTGGGCCCAATGATTTTTCTACCGATGTTACATTCATTACACCTTTTCCTGATTTTATTTCAATTGACTCTCTAATTAGTCTAGTTAATCTGTTGCGGTTGCATAACGCGATGCGTTTACATCCTTCCCAGTCTATTTCATGACCCGTTTCCTTCGAATGCCTAGCTAGGTCTGATCTTTGAATGTGTCCATATTTGCAGGCTGTCTTATGTTCACCTCTACGAACCTTTATAGGTCGCATGGTTTCGCCTATATACCTGAGATTACATTCTTTGCAAGGTATCGCATATACTCCTGATGTCTCGAGGGGTTCTACTCTTTCTTTTTGGTTAGGTAGTTTATTGCCTATAGTAATCGATTGTCTTAAAACTGTTTTCATATTGTATTTAGCTGCTATTATTCTAATTTTCCTGCTCAATTTAGAATCAGGTAATACCATAATTTTGTGCTTATCCGGTTCCGTTTCCTTCTTTACTTTGTTTATTATATTATTGTTAAATCTCTGTAACATCTCATCTATTAATCTATCTATTATACTTGACGGATAGCTATTTAGTTTGAATATTTCTTTTAATCTCCTCATTTCCTTATCTCTATTTTCTATATCCACTATTCTAAGACTTCTTAATATCATGGATTTAAGAATGCCTATTTTCATTCCATATGGGTGATTTGATAAGAAATTAAGAAGTAGTCCTGAATAAGTCTCTTTTCTAAAAATATCTCTATCCAATCTGGAACCATTCCGTTTTATTTTCACATCCAAAAAGGGTAATTCATTATTATTCTCTTTTTCCAATGTAAACTTTAATTCACCTAATTGGTTGGCTAATTCGAGGAATTTATTTAACTCATTATCCCCATGATTCCAAATTATAAACATATCATCCTGGAATCTTACATACAAGTTTGGCTTAAGAGGAGATTTTAACAACAGATTTTCTTCAAAATAGTGCATAAAAATATTAGCAACCGGGACTGATAGTGGTTGTCCCATAGGGACACCTTTAACTTGTTTATACAATTCATTTCTGAACTTAAAGTAGGTGGAGGACATACAGATATTTAAGATTTCCATAATACTACTTAACATCATTTTACTACCTTCTATTATCTCTGGGAACTCTGTTAAACAACGCTTCACACTTTCTAATGCTGCTTTGTGTAACTGCCCGTGTACAGCTATTACCCGCGTACGCAAAACGCGGCATTGAGAACCCGAATGCTTACACACCGCAAAATATTAACTTCAAAAATAGGAGAAGATGTTGATTATGTCCAAAAATTCACTTTGTAGCCATAGCGTTGAAATGGGTTGTGAGCAATTCCTATCGTCAAAAAAGCAAATCGTAATTCGTGTGATAACCATCGTGGTACAAGCCTGACTCCAGTCGTGTCTAGGTTATTTGCTTCGATTTTCCTACGTCGTCATAGCACTTCCCACGAATCACACAATAGAGAAGAACAGGCAGGATTCCGCTCAGGACGAGGTTGTATAGATAATATTTTTACATTAAGGTAAGTTCTCGAATAGAGATATTTTTATCACCATCCCACAATAGCCGTCTTTCTAGACTTCAAGGGTGCATTTGACTTGGTGAATCGCAATGGTTTATTCCATATTTTGTCGAAAATTGATGTACCATAAAATTTGTTAATATTATACGCGCTATCTACACAAATACTTATGATCGCTTTAAAGTCTACAAAGGATTAACGCATAACTTTACAACCAGCAGTGGTTTTCGTTAAAGTTGTCCACGTTCCCCATTTTTATTTAATTTTGTATGAAAAACACTCTTCTACACAATCAGGATGAAAGTGTTGAAGATCTCTCTGGAGGTAAACAAGTTGATCTTGACTATATAGACCATATAATACTATTATTCGACAATCGAAATTCTGCTCAGGCCACCTTGAATAGATTATCAGACGTTATTCCGCCTCTCGATATGAAATTAGCACCATCTAAATGTAAGATACTGTTACAGGATCACCCACCACTCACTCCAACGCTGCGACTGCAGAATGAAGATCTAGAAATAGTTGGCAGGTTTACATTCTAGAGTAGAGTAAGCCACATACTCTCCAGGACTAAATTATATGGACAATAGTTGCATCGTAAGGCACGTACTTGATATGCGGCATGTTTGTTTGCATCGCAAACCATATGTCAACTAAACTTTTTAATTATATACTCGCTTTCTGCGCAAACATTTCCGATTGTGTTAAGGTCTACAATGAATTATCGCACAATTTGGATGTAAGTGACTTCAACTGTTTCTGACATGTCAAAATCTGCCCACCTTTTTTCTTACGCCAATCTGGTGCTGGATGAGAGACCAGAGCTCTACTGGGCAATCGAATTGTGAGCATATGCAAAACTTGACTGAGCCAACAAAGTTGATAGAGCCTTATATGTTTTTCTAAAGAGGAGCACTTATTGGCAAATCCAAAAGTACGTCTACGGATATTAACGTTGGTTATTCGTTTATGCAAACCAACATGTGCTATTCTTCTCAAACACCGGTGGTCAAATGCATGTAATTGTCTAAAATCATCATCTCTAAGAAGCCAAGTGAAACTGCGCTTACAGATACATTAAAAACACCGCCTTTAAGGAAAAGTGAGATAGTCGTGTTTCTACATAAATGGCAAAGGTTCGAAAAAGCTACTCTAGCTTTCGCGACTCTCACACTCACCTTGTCAGACATATTGCCTAATTTATTGATAGAGCTCCCTAGATATGTAAACCTGCCAACTATGATGATGATGGTGATGACGACGACGACGATGATGATGATGATGATGATGATGACGATGATGATGATGATTATGATAATAATAATAATGATGATGATGATGCCGGTTTCCAATATTGTATGTTTACCAGTCTTGTTCCTACATATATACACAAACAAATTTCAAGATCAGTCTCCTGCATTGTAGACTACAGTGAAGCCTGGAAACGTTTACACGAAAGTTTCTTAACGAGACGAATCAGGAATCAGCAAAGGCAACTGGTTTTCCACACGGCATATTATGAAAGATTATACTTACCTGTACTAAATTTGTGACAGCAACCAGTTGTAATAAATTGAGCCTCATAAAAGACTTTTATTTATGAAAGAATTCCACCTATTTATAGTCGGCAAGTTTCATTATGAAGTTTCTAAATCTACCGGCTAGGGTCGGCTGGTTGACAAATCATAAATAACGATGTAACCAGTCTACTGGATGAATTGCCTTTTCCACACTATACAATACTTAGTTTATACTGACAAACTACTATGCAAAATGGGCCAAGTATATATAACAAGATCGCAACCTTGATCAAAGTAATTTTATCACCACCCGCGCAACCGATTTTCGTTTAATTATATTAAATGTATACCTCAAGTGCAAATGTACTAGTTTAATATCATAGTGGCATCGCATTTCGCAAAAATAACTGAGAAATTTAAACAGAATAGAATCAAATTATTTCTTCAAAATAGAGCAACATTTCCATCGACATATGTTGTGCTTTTTCTGATTTCAAATAATGAAAGTACGCATGTAATATTGGATATTTTTTTCAAATATTTTATTACATTTGTAAAACGCCATTAAACCAATAATCAAACCAAATAAATGAATGCTGCTATCTTGTGTAAAATGAAAAAGTTCTTAAAAAGTTCAGCAAATTATCTATTAGATTAAATATGCAATTAGTTACACAAATGGTCCTGTTTCGCCATATTTTTATAACTAAATTGTGTTTCAAAGTTACAGTAAAAAAGTAGCCTTTTTGAAGTTTTCATTTATTCGGATTTTGAGTCCCAACTTGAAATGTTCTTTTGCGATTTTTCAAATGCCTTTCTATTTTTATTCATTTGCAGTCAATAATATACTGAGTTATGCAGAAGAAGAATACAATTGATTCATTCTCTAGACAATAGAACTTATCATGAGCATTACCATTTAACTCACTAAAATCCGCACTTTAAGAGTTACCTTTGTGGAAATGTATTGGGCTTTAGGGTGCATATTTTGGTCATCAATGCCGACTGGATTTTATGGTCGCTGTGATGATTTGAATGCCTCTATGTTTAATTATGCTGCATTGGTTGCGTTTTAGCACTGTTCAGGATTGTAAGACCAGCACGCCTGTAGAAGAAATGAGCCCAGCGCTGTTTAAAACCTTCAATACCGACTACACAAATCTATCTATGTTGCATGTCTTCCGTTTGATATTTGCTTCGCTTTAAACTAGCTGGGTTGTACAAGTATGTATTAGGTGTTGCGAACCTAGTAACAAATTAGTTCAGTTGTGACCAGAAGGATACACCAAAGACACCATGAACGGATTGTATAATCTCATGCACATTCGTTTCGTGCTTACTGGCGATTCATCATATATATATATATATATATATATATATATATATATATATATATAATAGAGTGCGTTAGCATTGAAGTCACATTGTCGAGACTTTATATAGTGCTAGCTCCACTAGTGCACGTTTACACATTCATGTAGGAAATTGCACCGCCTTATTATCATACATTCCTCACCAAAATATATAGTGATTAAAGGGCGTAATACCGACTCCTACTGATGAGTCGCCAGTAAGCACGAAACGAATGTGCATGCGATTAAAATTTCTGTTCATGTTGTCTTTGGTGTATCCTTCTGGTCACAACTGAACTAATTTGTTACTAGTTTCGCAACACCTAATACATGCTTGCATATATATTAGCTCTCCGCAACAAACAGTATTTAACTGTAATATATTTAATTGAATGGTGTCATGCATAACGCGAAATGTGATAACTGATATCGATGAAGGCCAGAGTGTATGGTTTAACTGCAGTAACAGGTGTTCGGAAATTGTTGTTTTTCTGAGAAGATCAGAAAGGAGACATTATTGCGATTTAATAGAAGAATAATCCAGGAGAAACGGGCAAAAGATTTAGATAATCAGAATGAAGATAAGCACAGAACTCTGGTTCTACCAGACTCCAAATTAAGTAGAAAGATTAGGATATTAGCAACGAAATACAACATACGAACAGTGTTAAGACAATCAATTACAATAGGCAATAAGTTACGGAATCAGAAAGAAAAAATAGAACCGCTCAACACATCAGGTGTTTATAAGATACCTTGTAAAGATTGCAATCTTAGGTATATAGATGAAACCATGCGTCCAATAAAGGTACGTAGAGGTGAACATAAGACTGCATGCAAATACAGACATGTTCATAGATCAGATCTAGCCAGGCACTCAATGGAGACAGGTCATCAGATAAACTGGGATGGCTGTAAACGGATTGCACTATGTAACCGAAATAGATTAACCAGGTTGATTAGAGAATCAATTGAAATAAAATCAGGAATGAACGTAATGAATATGACATGTGTAGAAAAATCATTAGGCCCAATATTTAATGAAGCCTTCTCGAATGGAAAGAAACGTAGATTGGAGGAATCAGATCTAACAATAAATCCCAATAAGAGACCGCGACTATGCATCTGAGATAAAATAAGGGGAAAAATTAGATGAAGTTAGAAAGAGGTAATTTGGTTACAGTTATATATATATATATATATATATATATATATATATATATATATATATATATATATATGATGAACATTTCGATTTATATAAGATGTGAGAGAAACTCACGTTGTTGCTTATATGTTTATCTAAATATACTTAACAGATATATGTATCTATATTTATATACATATTACGCAGATATATATATATATACATACATACATATATATATATATATACATATATATATGAATGATTCTAAATATTCATATAAGATGTGGGGGAACTCACATGGTTGCTTAAATGCTTATTTAGATATTCAAAATATATATGTAGAAGAATATTTAGATTTAATATATAAGGTGAGAAGGTCTCACATGGTTGCTTATGTGGATTGATATAGACATTATGTATATTTATATATACATATATATATATATGAGGTGTAGACGTGTAGATATATATATATATATATCTATATATGTGTATATTTGAAGTAAATATACTATACACTTAGGGCGAATTGTAGGTTCAACGAACCCATTTAATTGCATACAGATATATATATATATGTATACATATATATGCATAAATATATGACTATATATAAACTTTGATATATAAATATTAACAAAAAACTTCTTGACTGATATAATTTATCCGTTGAAGGATTCACAGTGTTGCTTATATGGTATTCATATTGTATATGGGTAAACACGTGTATATATAATATGGATATATAGATATTTATAATAGATGTGGGAAGAACCTACATTGTTGCTATTATACTTATCTATACATGCGTAGATACAACGTGTGGACGTATATATAAATGGATGTTTTTATAAGATGTGGTTATATATAATTATAAATAAGTATATTATACATATTACGCAGAGACATATATATATATATATATATATATATATATATATATATATATGAAGGATTCTAAATATTCATTTAAGATGTGGGGTGAACTCACATGATTGCTTAAATGCTTATTTAGATATTCACAAGATATATGTAGGAGATTATTATCAAAAGCGTTTTGACTGATATAATTTATCCGTTGAGGGACTCACAGTGTTGCTTGTATGATATTCATATATATATATTCATATATATATGGTGTATACACGTATATATGTATATATATATGATGGATATATAGATATATATTAAAGATGTAGGAAGAACCCACATGGATGCTTACATGCTTATCTATATATAAATAATATATAGTGGGTTACTTACAGGCTTATCTATATATACATAATATATAACGTGTTGAATTATATATAAATGGATGTTTTTATAAGAAGTGAGTTAGTATATATATATATATATATAATTATAATTAAGTAAATAAAATTTAAATATATATATATATATATAAAATAATACTAATTTATTATATACATATATACATGATTTCGACACAGATATTTTGATGAAGAAACTAATTTATACAGGATATATGTATTATTGTGTATTTGGTGGAGAGGCGATTTAGTTAGTGTAGACTCCGTATTCGGTCAAAACGATAATAATACTTTACATTCTTTCAACAGTTTTATTAACCTCTCTCTCGGTCTATAACTGATTGCAAGCTGGATGGGATTAGGTAAACTGGGGGCATGTGTGGATTACTGCAGGATTGAAATCAAAATTTTGTTGATCTTTCTATGCGTCCGCAACAGAAATTAAATATAAACATCATGGATTGGCGTGTATGTCAATCCATTAGATGTGCTTATAGTTATTCAATAAAATGTCACTTTAGTAAAATACACATGTTTATAGGTGGTTGTGTGCGCGGAGGGGGACAAGGCTAAGTTTTTTTGTATACATTTAATTATTAGAAACTTGGTGTTAAGACCGGATATTAGGAAGACAATTAAAAATACCTTTGGATATTAAAATAAATATAAATATATCTGTCTTGAATGAGTATACCACATTTGCCACAAGTTGTGTTTTACTCCTGTGCGTATTGTGTCGACCCTGAAGATGAACCTGGAAATTCGGGTTCGAAAATTAGGTCAAAGAACAATGGAAAATCTTGATCCAACGTCATTTTCAGACAATCAGCTAATTGAAGGCTTAAAGAAGAAGGGACAAGTGAGAACCCATCAATTGAGGCCAAAAATTACATCATCTGAATATGAAGGAAGTTCAAGATTTTACCGACCTATGAGTGCTATCAAATGTCTTGCACAAGAAAAATGCGGTCAAATCCACAACAAGAAGGACAGCACTGAGAACAAAAAGGGATCGTTTAAAAAGTATTTAACTAGGTAGTGGTTATAATTGGTTTTTCCCCACGCTATTTATTTATTCATTCTTTAAACAAAGGGTTTCCTATGCTGTGCAATTATTTCTTCTTTACAATTTTACACTGAATTATACAGAAAAAGAAAAAAATGGTTCATTCTCTAGACAATAAAACTTATCATGACCAAAACAGATATTAATTTACCATTTAACTCACTAAAATCCGCACTTTAAGAGTTAAATTTATGGAAATTAATTGGGCCTTAGGGTGCATATTTTGGTCATCAATGCCGAATGGATTTTATTGTCGCTGTGATGATTTGAATGCCTCTGTGTTTAATTATGCTGCATTGATTGCGCTTTAGCGCAGTTTCAAACCTTCAAACTGATTACACGTATCTATCAAATTCAAGGTTGCGTGGCAGGGAAATGTCAGTACATTACGCTGATTCTATGCTGTTTTATAAACGATAAGTACTTCTAGCAACAGAAACGGAAGTTTTCGCGTATCATATGGTGAATATGGAAGAAACTTCACTACAAATCTGTTAAACGAAACAACTTATTGATTCAACTTGGAAAACCACTAGGGAATAAAACACAGCCAAATCAATCCGTAGCCATAAAATATTTTTAGTATGACGAGGCAGGCCATTGTATGTACAAGTACGTTTAAGGGCATTATTTCTTTATAAATGAAGTACTGAAAAAGTTTTACACAGGGAAAAATTGCACGGAAAAGGTCGAATTAATACTGAAGCATAAATATTTTCATAAAATATAGTTTGTTGAAACACAATCGTCAATATCTAATTGTCAAAGCAAGAAGGAACTATTAAATTTAACGCATATGTAGTCGGTTAGTTTTTTCTTAATAGGGGCTAGAGTTCATCATATTTTACTCAGCCGTTTTGGCGTTTAAGGGTAGATTGAACTCATTCCAGGTTTAAAAATTGAATAAACAGGACTTTACATACGGTAGATCAATTAACGTATTAGTTGCGGAGACCTAATATATATGCAAGTATGTATTAGGTTTTGCGAACCTAGTAACTAATTAGGTCAGTTGTGACCAGAAGGATAAACCAAAGGCAGCAAGAACGATAGTATAATCTCATGCACATTCGTTTCGTGCTTACTGGCGACTCAACAGCAGGAGCTGGTATTACGCACTTTAACCACTATATATTTGGATGAGGAATGTGGGATAATTGGACAATACCATCTCCTAGACGAATATGTAAACCTGCAGTAAAGTAGCTAACATCGTATAGTCTCGACAATGCGACTTCAACGCTAACTTACTATATATAATATATATACCGAGTTTGAAAAGGGTACTACCTTTATGACTAGTGTGTTAGTAACCGATACCAACATTATAGTACCGAAAAGGTATATGGTACTAACACTATGTCTTCCAAGTCGCTACATGGTACTAACATGATTGATATCAATGTATGCTGTAATACACGGAAATAGAGAATTACAACTATTTCTGAACACCTGTTACTCCAGTGCATCCATACACTCTGGCCTTGATCGATATCAGTTATCACATTTCGCGGTAAGCATCATCAGGTTCGTACCATGTATCGCCTCGGAAACCATAGTATTATTACCATGTACATTTGCGGTACAATAATGTTGGCATCGATTACTAACACAATAGCCATAGTGTTAGTATCCTTTACAGACTCGGTATATATATTATATACTGTGAGTTAGCATTTAAGTCGCATTGTCGAAGACTTTGTATGATGTTAGCTACACTATTGCAGGTGTACACATTCGTTTAGGAGATTGGCCCGTCCTATTTTACCACATTCTTGACCAAAATAAATAGTGGTTAAAGGACGTGATACCGGCTCCTGCTGTTAAGTCGCCTGTAAGCACGAAACAAATGTGCATGAGATTATACATTCCGTTTATGCTGCCATTGGTTTATCCTTCTGGTCACAACTGAACTAACTTGTTACTAGGTGCGCAACACCTAATACATACTTGCATGTGTGATTTCCTGACTTCATCATAACCACGATAAAAATCGCGGTTTATTTATTCACAAATAGTCGAATGGATAGAAAGATGGATAATTGGGAAAACATATAAAATTACTTTAAATATATACATATATATAATAGGTAGATAGATATTCATCAATTAATACCAAAAAAGATTCAAACAGGTAGATCGATTTACATATATATCCATATATATATGGATTAAGGACAAAATATAGATAGATAGATATATAGATAGATAGATAGATAGATAGGTAGATAGATAGATAAATAGATAGATAGATAGATATATATATATAGATAGATAGACAGATAGATAGATAGGTAGATAGATAGATAGCTTGATAGATAGATAGATAGATAGATGGATGGATGAATGGATGAATGGATAGACACGTAGATAGTTGAAGTACACGTAATTTCTTAATATGTGCGAAACTAGTCTAATTGATGAAATGACTGTTCCATATATATATATACATATTTCACTTAATTTAAATTATTTTCTAGTTTAAAGTTTCTGCTAGTTTTGTCTTTTAATATTTACAGATGTTATTTTGAAGACATTCAAAGAGAATGAAAATGAATCGGTTCTTGTATTTGAGAAAATTTCCTTCCATATATGTAAATAAATGAGTTACTATGAAATATTTTTAGCAAAATGAAAATTTTAAAAGATTGAAAACAGAAACTTAGCAGTAACCATTGTTTCAACGATTCTGACATTTTTATTCCAATTATCTTTGTTGGCTCAAAGTAATCAACAATCTCCTGATAGCAGTAAATCTATGGCGGGGTTTACGAACAGATACGTAATTTGATAATAACCGGGTAAATTACAATTACATCAAAATTCAAATTGATTGCATATTTCATTAGTGGGTTCATCCGTAGGAAATGTTTCAAAGCAGAATCGGAAACTCGCTCGAGTAAAATGGCAAGAGAGTTGAATCAACCACTATTTTAAGATGGTTAGGAAGTAAAATTAGCATAATCTTAAGTATATTGAAGATTATGCCATATTTTCAAAATTCATTTCGACCTCACCTACCACATTTTTTATATAAGTTCCCATGTAGAACTTAACACTTATTGACAAAACGTTACTTTATATCTCGCCTTAGAATTTCCTTGTTTCTATAAGCTTTCTATCAGAATGATATTTTATAAATATTTTTCTAACTCTTATTTAATTTATATTAGTCTAAATTAAGCGTATTATTGCATTAACTATAAAATATTTGTCATTACAAAATTCTGCGACTGTTAAAATACATTACATTTTCCCTTTCCTTAACAAATTTTACACTATTAAATTTTAAATTTAAGTAAAAAAGTTTAAAACATAAGTCTTGCTTGAAGTGGTATATACATTAAAAACTTTAGATTCACCTATATGATAGTACCAGTGCAGCTTTATTTAAGTGATTACCTCATCATCATATAAAACACACACATGGAGCCATGGTGTACACTTATCTAGTCACTCGTCGGAGTATTATTAGACGAATGTTATTTCACTTTCAGTAGTGTATACATGCAGACAAATGCCAATAGAGACTTACATGACGTAAATTTATTTAATGAAAATTGAGTTGTTGTTAAGAGATAGACTAAAATGTATCAACGCAGCCATTTAGATAAAATTTATCACGAAGTTGACATTATATATATATATATATATATATATATATATATATATATATATATATATATAATGTTAATAATAATCACGGAAGCAGCTTTACTACTAATAAAAGTAATAATAATAATAATATTTTTATTAATAATAATATTAATAATGCTAATAATAGCAACTACAATAATAACAATAATTAGAATAATTCTACTGCTGCTATTCACTTTTGCAGGTTTTGCAACCTATATACAGGTAATACAGTTAAAATAATGTCATTGTTTTGGACAAGTCGTCAAAGAAAACTGTAAATCTACCTTTAGTTAAACGTACTGACGCATCATCCTCAGAGTACGACAGTAGACTGATTAGCTAGGACCAAACTGCATACATATACATTTGGAAAGCAAAATTAGATATGCGGCTTTCACGCCTAGTAGTCTCGCATAAAGTTTACTTGATTTGAAATGTCGACTGCATAATTTCAATACAATCACAAATATTAACAGATTGCAGCTTTCGTAACACATACATAGATATTACAAATACAAAACCATTGAGTGCGTAATGAACAATACAAATTCATTCAACTGTAAACACATCCCACAAGAAAAGAATATGTGCTCACGCAACAGCCAATAGAACAAAGATTTATTATAAATCAAACCAATGGCACAATTTTATTTGAATGGATTTTTATGTATAAAGGGACGCCGTGTAGGATACACTGAAACGAAAGGCTAACTAAGAAACATTATTTAGTATATGAGAGACAATTATGTCGAGCATGCGGCATTATATCCCAATTGTTAGAGCAACAGTCTCCAAAACAGGCATCCCTAATTTCGAGCCCTGTCCGTGGCTGACATTGGACGGAATTTAAAGAGTTCCCAATAAAAACGTCGTTCAACTAGATGAATTACCTCTGCTTTGTTATAAAATGCTTAGTTTATACTGATAAATGTATGCATATAATGAGACATTTGCTTAAATCAAAATCGAAACTTTGATGTTTAATGGTAATTGTTTGTATTTGTATGCGCATGAACGCACGTTTGCGTAAAGAAGCAGCGCGGATTTTGACAACGACACGCCGGTAAAGTTCGCTCAAAATATCATCCCAGAAATTTAAAGGATATCTATTTCGGCGAGTGATAGGACAATGCATTTCGATGCAAATCAACCATATAAATACTTATTTCCTTGAAGCAAATATCTTAAAATATGCAAACTTAATATCTTGTTTAGATTTATTGGCACTTATTCCACAGGCGTGTAATGTTCTTCCTGTTTCGGATACCTCTTGTTATCTTATTAAACTTGAAATCATTTTAGGATGGGTTTGATTTGGGTGCGTGCAAACCTCTTTTGCTGTTACAAAATAATTCCTTTATTTATTAAATGTAAATGGGAAACGTTGCATGAAATTCCTCCAAAGTTTTGTTGTATTCTGCACGATCTCTTCTGATCCATATCCCTACAAATGTGCCATTTAAGAAACAGCATAAAATCTAAATACTGTGCCGGGGGTATAACGGCAGCGAAACTTTGACATTCATAGATCTATATTGTCTGTATCGCAATTCAGGATCATCCACACCTATCGAAGTTTTAGGACTGCGTTTGTCTGATCTCACCTCACGATCTGACGGTAGGGCGATTTCTCACAATACTGAAGCGTAAAAAGTACGACCAATAAACGAAAATTGCAGGCATATGTTGAAAAAAAAGATAAATATTAGTTTGCAATGATAGCCAAATCAGGCATCATATTGCTGATTATATTTTATGGTCGTAACCATTAAATCTGCAAGATTAAAAAACACGAACAGAAAAATATTAACATTTTCACCATTACAAAGTTTTTTACTATTTTGAGAATGGGAATATTTTACGATATTTCCATATCATTCTGAGAAACATATAAAATGTGTCATCAAATTTGCACATGTCAAAAATTTTCAGATGCCCTTTATTCTTTTGTCCTTCAATTATACAAGTCCATTTTGGGACAGTATTCTGTACAATGGCAAACATTTGGATAGTGCAAGTTTTTAACATTATCATTTTTTTATTTTCGGCTTGAAATACAATTGAAACAAGATAAAACGTGGGGAAACGCCCATTTGTCGTCATTTTCCTCAATATTTTTAACTAAATGCCTGTCAAATATTATTTAGTACTTACCAATTTTTAGTAACATCCAATTTTCCACAGAGAATACTTAGAAGTTTAGAAGGTGTGACCAACAAACATTTGTTATGTTTTGTAATTAATTTGATTGTGAGAAAAAAGTTATCTATGCATCTAATTTTTTCCAATTCAAATCACTTCTCTTCGACATCTGAACTCTGAGCAAAATGTCGCTAAATGTCCGGACAGATGTGAGAATTATTTAAACTGAGATTACGAATTTGATAGAATCCTCAAAACCCTTATAAATATGTTTTCAGGATACGTTAAGCATTGTATAAATTAGATATGGCAATTTATCCAATAGAGTAATGTCGTCTTTATTGGGAACTGTGAATTACTGTGTAGAGCCCCATCCGCGGCATAATTTGAATACAATCGAGTTGTTAAAGCAAGCATTTTTTAAAAACATGACAATGTTTTCGTTTACATTTTCATGAGCCATTTGACTTTATAGATGTTTATATATATATATATATATATATATATATATATATATATATATATATATATATATATGCATTTATTGCGTCAACAATAGCATTATTAAATTTTTCACTTAACTTTATCTAAGAGGTGATGTGCTGCTTCAATGGCCACATTTATTTACGAATTTTGGTACAGTGAATAAAGTTACCCATTTTAAACCAAACGTTCTTCGGTTCGAGCCCTGTTCGCGACAAAATTCTGGACAGTCCTTGAAGAGATCCCAATAAAGACGAAACTGGTCTACTGGATGATGAGTATGTAAACTCATTATCTATTAATTTGTGAACTTGGTCAAAAAATATGGCAGAGAGCGTTGCTTCTATGATAAATAGGTAGCATATTCATATTTGTGAATTTCCTGCGAATTAAATCAGACGTTCTGTAAAATCAAATTCTGCCGGTACGGTTTATTTTATTTTCACCACCTCAGATAGCAATGTCTGATTTCTAATGACAGGTCAAAATATGTTAGTTTAAACACGTGGCTCACTTAAAAGCAGGACGGGAGCAATTTGTTGGTTGGTATAAAAGTAAAAATTGTTTTTTTGAAAGGTGGCTTTTGTGGTGTACATTATGTGATGCTGGACTTTATATGAAATATTCCCCCGCTCAAATATCCGCCGCGACGAATCAGCACTGGAAATTAATTTTGTTCAAATATGCATCGTTTACTTTGCGTCGTCAATATGTTAATGAATTATATTAGCGCCCATAATTAAATAACGTTGAATCAATCCATTCTTTCTGTCTAGAATTTCACTATGTACGTCCAGCTACGCTAATACGCCCATTATATCATCCATTATATCAGCATAAAATAAAGGACGTTATTCAATTAAACTACTCGCATGATGCTACTATAAGTAATATACCATATTATATGTATAATGAACAATTGTTTGCGAATGTTATTTTCTTATTTATTAAGTATGTATTAGGTTTTGCGAACCTAGTAACAAATTAGTTCAGTTGTGACCAGAAGGAAAGTATAATCTCATGGACATTCGTTTCGTGCTTACTGGCGACTCATCAGTAGGAGCTGGTATTACGCCCTTTAACCACTATATATTTGGTAGAAGAATGTAGAATAATAGGACGAATGTACATGAGATTATACTTCCCGTTCATGCTACCTTTGGTTTATCCTTCTGGTCACAACTGAACTAATTTGTTACTAGTTTCGCAAAACCTAATGCATACTTGCATATATATTAGTTCTTCGCAACAAACAGTATTTAATTCTTATTTATTAATTTGTAAACTTGATCAAAATATTTGGCAGAGAGCATTGCTACAATGATAGAAAATTAGCATATCAATATATGTGAATTTGCAGTTTTTCTATTTTTTTGTGTTTGAATAGATAATGCGACTTAATTAAATAAACTACTTTCGTTCGCAAACAAGGATTAATCGTTTACTAGATAAGAAACAAAATTAAAACATGAATATTAGGCAATTGAGTCTTGAGGTTATAATTTTGATGGATATTAAATAGCGAATACTCGAAAGCTAATTGGAATAACGCATTATGTGTGTAAAACCAAATATTTTTAAAATTCATCATAATCAGCATGTACAGCAATACATAAGCCTAGAATGACAAATGTTTCACTATCATATAGCCATAAGTCTTTCGTGGTTTTGAGTGGACTGTAAACGAACATTTGCCGCACTTTCCAGTGAGGATATTTTGTACTCGGAGTTTTCCCTCTTTTTAAATTGATTGCCAACCAAGGCTGATGAGCACTATCCGCCTAGATGCCAGTGGCCAAAGATTCTATCAGCGGACTTAACTTGCCCTTCGCGTCTAGCACGCTTGCTCTCATTCCATCGAACACATTTAACAACGCGGTAAGACCATACTCTAGGCTTCACATGGAAGGGGATGATGGCTGTGTTTCTTAAGACCCGGAAAAGTTCATACTACCATTCCCGGAGTATATAATTGGAAATGACGAAAGTCAGAAAAGTTCGGCTATTTCAAAATTTTAAGAGAAAAAATCTTCTAATAAACGATTCGCCAATCATTAACCAATTCTATGGGAATGTGACACACATTTCACAATCAAAATTCCATACGAAAGCATACAGGACTAAAAGTATGTTGACTTATTTTACGCCAACCTTTCAGAAGGCCTTGTTAAAATTTAAAATGCCCAGAAACTGTTGAGGGTTTGAATAAAATTGGATCATCGTTGTACAAATCTAGTAAACTAGTTGTCATAACGCGTAACATAACCATTACTGTTCGAATTAATGCATATACACCCTCTAATCTACGTTGAATAATCAAAGGAAGCAGATAAATTTAAAATACTTGAATGATTTAAAAATACTAGAACACGCATATATAATCGTGTCCATACTTTACTCCGTTGTGATTTATCTCCAGCAGAGCAATTTCAAATTGGAATTATTAATTTAATTTCGCTGAAAGATGTCAACTCCATATAGAACATTCGTAAACACATCTGTGGTAGGCAGATATTCCATCGGATATACAGAATTTGGACCAAAATTTATTATATATTGTTGTTCTTTATTTAACTTTATGGAATATAAATGTAGCACTCAATTCGACAAAATATCAAAATCTCTAGAATTGAGGATTTTATCTCAAAATTTTCTTTGTATTTTATGCCTGGTTGTAATCATATTCCTTTCATAGTTTTGTTATGTTGTTCGACGCCTGGTTAAATACAATGGGATTGGTGTTTACTTCAAGCTCGCAAACTTGATTTAAAGAATTAGACTAAGAAATGTATAATATGTAAACCTTTAAAGTCAAATTTTCCTAGTAATTAATTAATTACAAAGAAGAATTTACCTTTGGAAATTATTCAGTTCACGTTATTTGTGGTACAATTGCCTGATCCTCTGTTCAATTTTAGCAGCATGGGTACCCCTATCTATCCATCTGCCTATCTATTTATCTATCTATCTATCTATCTATCTATCTTTCTGTCCGTCTATCTATCTATCTATCTATCTATCTATATCTATCTATATATCTATCTATATATCTATCTATCTATCTATCTGTCTCTCTATCTATCTATCTAAACATATATATATATCTATTTTTCGGTCTATCAATTTATATATAAACATATCTAAAAAACAGTTTTGCCCTCGAAACATTGAAAATTAATGCTTTAAAACTACTTTAATCGTCGAAATATTTCAGAGTGAAAACTATCAAAATTAAAACTACTTAAACTTGTTTAATCTTTTCAAACTTTTTGAAACTTTCTGGTCAGACTTTCTCAAGCCAACTTTTTTATGTAGTTCTTTATTTATAATAAGAATATTACGATTTAATTGATTTAATTAACTCCCGCTCTCCAGGACTTTGAAAACAAAGTAGTTTATTAAGGATCCACCACAACACTTAGATACATAAATCATATTAAATATGTACTTGTATATACAAACATATATATATATATATATATATATACATGAATATATATTATTTTATGGGTGTATTGCTATGTGTGTCTGCAAATGTTTCAGATGAGCTGAGATTTATATATTATATTGGTTATTTTCACAAGGAATTTAATTGTATAGATATGTTGAAATTAACGAATAATTTCGTAACTGTACATGTGCAGCGTATAATATATATTAATTTATTTATACGGTTACATACGTCTTGACCATTTGCAAAAAAATTCCTCGATTATCTACATTGTTGCATCTCCGACAGTTTCACATAAATAGAAAACGCCCAAGAGATTGGAAATCTGGTGGATGTGTGATTAAATACAGTATGATTGGTGTTTATTTCAATATCGCAAACACGATTTTTTTAAATTTTACCGCCACCCGTAAAATCAATGATTTTTTAACTGTATTATCTATATTTATGTGGCAAAATTGCAAAAAGTTCGCGACTGCATAGAAATTATGCAGCTGACATTTCCAGTCTAGTACAATATACCCAAGACTAGTAGATGTGAGAGCTGCATATCTAACTTTGCGTTGAATATGACTTCAAATCGCATGTTTTATCCAGCAGGGGTAGAATAATACATCGAGTCTCAGACATCAAAGCAAATGCTGCAATATTTATTTTATTCTGACAAAATGTATATAGAAATTATCATGCGAAAAATGACGAAATAGTTCGTGTTCTTACCTAGTAAAATGTCGTATTCATTTCGACTCTCGTTGGAAATATATATACGTGTAAACGTGCAAAATATTTATTATAATCAAGGTTGCGGTCTTGATATAAACACCTGACCCATTAATTACTTACATATGTCAGTATAAACCAAGAATTGTATAGTGTAGAATAGGCAATTCATCCAGTAGACCGGTTTCGTCCTTATTGGGAACTCATCAAGTACTGGCCAGAATTTGCCGCGGACAGGATTAATTACTTACATATGTCAGTATAAACTAAGAATTGTATAGTGTAGAAAAGGCAATTCATCCAGTAGACCGGTTTCGTCCTTATTGGGAACTCATCAAGTACTGGCCAGAATTTGCCGCGGACAGGATACGAACCTGGGCACGTCTGCTTCGGAATCTGGTGCTCTAACCACTGAGCTATCCTGCCGAGCTATCCTGATGAGTTCCCAATAAGGACGAAACCGGTCTACTGGATGAATTGCCTTTTCTACACTATACAATTCTTAGTTTATACTGACATATGTAAGTAATTAATGGGTCAGGTGTTTATATCAAGACCGCAACCTTGATTATAATAATTGTTATCACCACCTGCGCAACCAATGTTCGTGCAAAATATTTATTTGAATAACAATCTCCACTTGTTATACAAAGATATTTGCCTTTTTAATTCTATGCAGATGTTGTTCTTTTCTATTCAGAGAACGGTGCAACTGGGGAAGATTGTTTCTTCTCTTCTTATTTTTACAAATTGTTTTTATTTATATATTCCATCTGCCGGCTTGCTAAGAAGACCAAATTAATTGCGTTTCGCTAGTGGCACAATCATAGTTACACTATTTCCAGTTTACTTCTTGTTTTGTGGATTTTTCTCTACCATTTCCAGGATCTGCTAATTATCTTAATGTGGAGGTGAGAGAGTTCGCTTTAAGATATCACAGAAAGCACAATTTATTTATCTGATCGCTGCACTTACGAACTTCTAACGGTGAACTGGCTTCAAATATGATAGGGATGTATGGTGAAACCTGTATCATGTAAAAGATACATCTGTCAAAATGCGGAGTGCATTTCTACTAAAAATGCACTAAAGTTTAACAAATTGCAAGATGTAAATTCGAATGTCTTGTTTTCAATTGGTCTCGTCACATTTTGTCAAACCTAAGCGTGAGAGCATGATGTTGTAAAGAGTATCTGATCAACGTTCACAATTAATCTGTTTTTCCTCACACTACTTACTAACAATGTAACTTTCTTTGTCAGGAGGAATTCCACGAGAAAGCATTCTACTAGTGAGCGCCTTCCTAGTGATGCTTCATTGCATGCCTTTGTTTTATGAAGTCAACTACTCTATAAAGGACTGTCTTGTTCCACTATTGTTCAATGCGTGTCCATTGGATCTCCTTGGTCATCAATTGCTATGCCTCCAAGTCACGGCTGAATATCCTAGCTGACCAATGTCCTCAGACTTAATATATCCACTAATCACTCTGATGCACAAGTCCAGGTTTCCACCTCATACCCTGACTGCTAATGCGGACTCCAAATCAAACATTGAGATAAACAATGTATGTAAACTTGATCCCGCTGCAAAAATTGAGCAGCCTAGTTCTTGATCGAGCTCCGGACACCTAATCTGTAATTGCTCCATTCTCCAAACTTGACATCGGCCTTCTAATTGGTAGCGACAACAAACCTTCCCCTACTATTAATTGCTCTGTATCATGAACACTTTCATAGTTGGCCATATTGTTATGACAATAAGTGTGCTAGTATGTATTAGGTGTTGCGAACCCAGTAAGAAATTAGTTCACTTGCGACCAGAAGGATAAACCGAAGGCAGTATGAACGGAAAGTGTAATCTCATGCACATTCGTTTCGTGCTTACTGGCGACTCATCAGTAGGAGCCGGTATTACGCCCTTTAACCACTATATATTTGGTAGAAGACTGTGGAATAATAGGACGGTACAATCTCCTAGACGAATGTGTAAACCTGTAATAGTGAAGCTAACATCATCTAAAGTCAACGACAATGCGACTTCAATGCTAACTCACACTATATATATATATATATATATATATATATATATATATATATATATATATATATATATATATACCTAGTCTGTAAAGGATACTAACACTATGGCTATTGTGTTAGTAACCGATACCAACATTATTGTACCGAAAAGGTACATGATACTAACACTATGGTTTCCAAGTCGGTACATGGTACCAACATGATGGATATCAATTTACAGACTCGGTATATATATTATATAGAATTAAATTGGCTGTGCTTTGCTTAAAAAATGCTCCAAAATTTGTCCTTTTCATGTCGGTTGGCATCCTCTCAAAAATGACTCGAGCTTGGTTTTTTCTTGACTTCTATATATCGTCTCTGATAGTTGTTCATTAGCGACAAACTACTCGGCAGGTTACCTTATCTTGTCTTTAAATCAAGTTTGCGAGCTTGAAGTAAACACCAATCCCATTGTATTTAACCAGTCGCCGAACAACATTACAAAACTACCGCCAGCTGCAACGCACTGACGCGTTTCGACTTTCCTTGATCATCATCAGAGTACGACAGCAATTTAACTATCGAGGATAAAACCGCATTGAATATATATGGAAATCAAATTTAGATATGCGGCTCTCACCTCTAGCAGTCTCGCACACATTAAACTTGACAGGAAATGTCGGCTGCACAATTTCTATGCAGTCACGAACATTAACTGTTTGTAGCTTTCGCCACATATAAATATAAAGGCAATACAATTTAACAATAATTGTTTGCGCGGGTGGTGGTAACAATTCTTTAAATCAAGTTTGCGAGCTTGAAGTAAACACCAATCCCGTTGTATTTAACCAGTCGTCGAACAACATAACAATACTACCGCCAGCCGCAACGCACTGACGCCTTTCGACTTTCCTTGATCATCATCAGAGTACGACGGCAAACTGACTATCGAGGATCAAACCGCATTGAATATATATGGAAATCAAATTTGATTTAAAGGTTACCTTATCGTCGATCTTTTATTCAAAGCAGATTTAACTATATTTCATAGATTTTTAATTAAAACGGAACTAACCAAAGTAGCTTGTACGACTATTTTAATTAAATAAATTACAATCAGACTAGTTATCAAATGACCAACCAATGATTAAGGATTCACAAAATGAATTCGCCATTTATTCACAATAAGCATACTCTCATTAATTCATTGGATTTTACTTTATTTAGTACTAATAGCAATATTCAAAGCCAATGCATATTGTTTGGAATATATATATATATATATATATATATATATATATATATATATATATATATATATATATCAAAATACATGTTGACTATTAATGGCAGGAATTTATTATGTATTTTATGCTAGTTTAAACAACAAATTGTATAAGGTAGCAGAGGCAAATTATTCGGTAGTTCAGTTTCGTCCTTTTTGATATTACGTTAAGTAATTTCCTATATTTTCCGTAGGACATTTGATTCGGAGCTTGGAACTATTTGGCATACCTAAATACCTGAAGATCTAACTAGATCTCACGATCTTTCACAAGGCAACAGCCACCATCTCATTTTCGGAAGTTACATTTAATTTGAGTCTAATAAGAGAATATTGATTATACAAGATATCGGTATAGAATAAAAACGTATTTCAGGTTGCAATGGCAATTCAACAGAAAGCGATTTCGTACTTATTTGGAATTAATAAATTACTGTTCATAATTTCGCGCAAAGAGGGTTTGAACCAGACACGTTTTCTTAGGTGTTCGAGACTCTTACAATTGTGTAACCATTGCCTCACGCTACACGTAATATGTTATAAACCAGATCATGTTTCAGTTAGACTTTCCTTCGGGAGAGTACTTGGAGAGTTCCCAATAGGAAACAAATCGATTTTTCTGGATGATTTTATACAACATAATGATGTAGACTAAAACAAAAATAGATAATAACCTTTAGGCGAAGCAAGGCTCATTCTAACTTTTGACAACCTTTCAGCTAGAGAAAGTCTGACAGATTGGCGTCGAAAGGTAACTGGTACCCAGTGTAGTTGATCGTTTAAACTTGTTGCGCAAATTTGTATTTTGCACATGGTAACAGCGCCAGTGTGGATTGCAGTGTTGGACGCTCATATTGTTTGGAAACTTCTGTCACCGTATGCGCGTCTTTGGCATCCAACCTCATGATTCTCTGCGTACTAAACGTCATATTAACTTTAACACTGGGAACGTTCTTAGTTATTCTCTCTCTCTCTCTCTCTCTCTCTCATATATATATATATATATATATATATATATATATATATATATATATCATAGTAAACAAATTAAACTACAGGTTAAGTAAAAATTCCCAGAATTCAAAAACATTACCAAATTTATGTTCAGAAAAGTTTGCTATGAGCATTTTAAATGTGTCCCTATAGACCAAAGATTGTTCGTCGCAGTCGCAAGCATTTGCGTGCATTATTTTTAAAACAGATCTGACGAACGAAACCCTCTATCCTAAATTGTTTGAAAGATTTCTCGATGACATTTTCAGAATTAAGATTTACGGGAATACGGTTTTTGAGAAATGTTTCGATTTAGCTGGTCAAAAGGAGAAATACAAGTTTTAATTGAAATGAATGAAAATGTGAATTATCACTCCTGAATGTAAAACTGAAGAACACTTGTCAAACTCATGAGGATTTTTTAACCATACGCATGAAATGAAAATATTCATTCATAAAGAAGTTTTAAAATAGTGTAATTGTAATATAGAGATATTGTAACAGAGCAACTGATACGACGAATGGTTATCGAATGAAGTTAACAGAGTGAACCATGAAAATGATGTTAGTTAGATTTGATTGGCAAATACATCATGCGAAGCATGAAACTGAATTAATAAAAGAAAGCCTTATGGCATGGAAATTACTAGCTATATTTAAATCAAGGTTGCGATATTTGTATAAACACCAGTACCAATATATACATGTATTTTTCAGTATATTATAAGCATTATATAATTAAATAAAGCGATTAATCCACTAGACCGGTTTCGTCATTACTGGGAACTCTACAGGTACTATCAAGAATTTTCTGCGGACAGGGTTCGAACATGGGCACGTCCGCAGTTGAATCTGTTAATCTAACCACTGAGCTACCTGCTGCACACAATTTTCAAGTAAAACTGACGAATGTTTTTTAGTTAGCCTTTCCTTAATGTGGAGTCTATATGGCATATTTTTAGGCCTAACGTGCCAAATACCATCCCTATCTGTCATAGATGGAGGAAATTAGTTTTGAACTAAGCATTTATATAGTTAAACGAACATTGGTTGAGCGAGCGGTGGTAAAAATTATTTAAATCAAGTTTACGGTCTTGATTTAATCACCAGTCCCATTACATATGAAAATTTTTTCCGTATAATCTAAGCATTGTATAATGGAAGAAAGGCAAGTCATCCAGTAGACGGTTTTTGCTCTTATTTGGAATTCATCACGTACTGTCCAGAATGTGCTGCGTATAGGGCTCAAACCTGGGAAAGTCTTTATTTGAAACTGTTATTCTCACCACTAAGCCATCCTGCCGCACGCTAAAAATAATTAGCAGTTATATACAATTTTTTTGGTTAGCAATTCCTTTAGGCGAAGCATATGTGGATTCTCTTTAGACATAAATTTCCAACCAATGATTGTTAAGTTATATAATTTTTCAATTCAATACCACTTACCTAGGTAGCGTGGTGTCTGTATTTAATGACAGATTTGGGATGGTTACTTGGAACTTCAGGTCTAAAGAGAAGCCATATAGCCAACACCAAAATTAAAGGCTAACAAAGAAGCATGCGTTAGTATGCAAGTTAAAATTGTGTGTAGTGTGCGGCAGGGTGACTCGGTGGTTAGAGCAAGTTCCCAATATGGACGAAAGCAGTCTACTGGATGAATTTCCTTTTCTACATTATACAATTCTAAGATTATACTGACAAGTGTATGTATATAATGAGAACAGTGTTTATATGAATATCGTAATCTTTATTTAAATAATTGTTAGCATAGCCCGAGCAACCAATGTTTGTTTAATTATCAGCTATAAACAATATCAGAACGGTAAGGAAAATTACAACTCCTGCATACATCTGGAATATATGAGATACCTACTTTAGATTTGAAGTTTTTTGTATATGGTAGAACATATGTGTCCAATCAAGATATATAGACTGGGATATAATTAAAATATGGACATATTCAGAGATTCAATATACTAAGACACTCACAGGAGACAAGTAATAACGTACTCTTGGGAGGCTGCAGACTCATTGCGAACGCAATAGATTAACTGAGTATCAACTGAAATGAAATCTGGAATGAATTTCATCTAAAATTAGGACCATTGTGTAGTGGTCAAATCTGTTGAATCACCACAGATTGCTCCATCATCTAATAACTGGTCAGTTTCATATTCTGCATTCTATACTGCAGGCCCATTCCATTTACCAAATCTGTCTTGACCGACGGACCCAGTCACAATGAAAAAGAATCAAAAGTTAACGGCCTTTACTAATAGGATTTAGAGACGCTAAGACAGCAAAACATTGGTCACCTATGTTGCTCATTTCAAAATTCGTTAGACAATAACTTAAGAACCAGTAATAAAATAATTAAAATATTAGTGTGTAAGCCAAAATTAACACAATACGTTCACATGTGTCTACCGCAGTCTTTCTTTCTTTCTCTGAAAACCTATATTAACAACCAATAGAGATATCACTTAATGAAAGTACACACACACACACGCACCATATATCCATAGTACAAAGTTTAAATATTAAAATCAAGCTACCATTTTACCGCTTATATCATGGGTGGTCAAAATAAAGTACAAAGTTGCATTAACATATTAGCTATCAAATATATAACTAAATCATTTCTTTGTTCGATCAATTAATAGGATTTAGAGACGCTAAGACAGCAAAACATTGGTCACCTATGTTGCTCATTTCAAAATTCGTTAGACAATAACTTAAGAACCAGTAATAAAATAATTAAAATATTAGTGTGTGAGCCAAAATTAACACAATACGTTCACATATGTCTACCGCAGTCTTTCTTTCTTTCTCTGAAAACCTATATTAACAACCAATAGAGATATCACTTAATGAAAGTACACACACACACACGCACCATATATCCATAGTACAAAGTTTAAATATTAAAATCAAGCTACCATTTTACCGCTTATATCATGGGTGGTCAAAATAAAGTACAAAGTTGCATTAACATATTAGCTATCAAATATATAACTAAATCATTTCTTTGTTCGATCAATTAATAGGATTTAGAGACGCTAAGACAGCAAAACATTGGTCACCTATGTTGCTCATTTCAAAATTCGTTAGACAATAACTTAAGAACCAGTAATAAAATAATTAAAATATTAGTGTGTAAGCCAAAATTAACACAATACGTTCACATATGTCTACCGCAGTCTTTCTTTCTTTCTCTGAAAACCTATATTAACAACCAATAGAGATATCACTTAATGAAAGTACACACACACACACACACGCACCATATATCCATAGTACAAAGTTTAAATATTAAAATCAAGCTACCATTTTACCGCTTATATCCTGGGTGGTCAAAATAAAGTACAAAGTTGCATTAACATATTAGCTATCAAATATATAACTAAATCATTTCTTTGTTCGATCAATTAACAAGCGAAAAAATTATACAAATACAAAAGTTAAGAAGTAAACAATTATACGTTTGGCGTTAAAATAAAGCCGATAAATTTTGCATGAATTTAATCTAACAGTCTGTCACACAGTTAGCTAAGCATTTGAACTGTTATACGCCGATTTATCCCGACAGTCAATCTGTCTAGCTGCACTTCTGCTCCTTATTCGTTAATATTGTCTTTTTCTCACAAATAAGACATACAAACATAGCAAAATTATGAAATATGCAAATGGCATAATAAATAATCACATTGAGTCTACATGTCTCAAATTTTGGTAGACTTCCAAAATAACAGAGCCAATTGTACATAACAATGGACCAATTCCTAGTTGTAATTCCAAAAATCATCTTATAATAATCATATCAAATTACTTAATCTAACATATAGGCCACAGATTATACTCCGAAATAAATGAAGAATTAACCTCATTTTTAGACAAGCCAAAAATACACGGCGTTCACTTTTAAAATCTATTCCGACCCATCAGGCAATGTTTGGTTCTAGCATATAACCAATTAAATTTTGAAGTCTGATAAAACTGACAAAGCACAAGCTTCCATCGGCAGACGCGCATCCTCAAGTGGATTATACAGCGACAACTTAAAACAAGCAAATTTATGTCCTCTTTCTATTAAAATCACGGCTTAATCTCTTATTCATTTACACAAAACAATATAGACTTTAGATTCTGATATTGTTTGTGGCGGAGAACTAATATATATGCAATATTTTATTAGTTATTGCGTAACGGGTAACAAATTAATTGAAATATGACTAGAAGCATAAATCAAAGACAGCATGAACAAAACGTATAATCTCATGTACATTCGTTTCATGCTTACTGGCGACTCATCAGTGGGAGCCGGTGATACGCACTTTACCCACTATATATTTGGCCGACGGATGTTGGAAAATAGGACGGTAAAATCTCCTATACGAATTTGTAAACCTGCAGTAGGGAATCTAACTTCATATAAAATCTTCGACAATGTGACGTCAAAGCCAACTCGCTATATATGCTACATAAACCAAGCCTGCAAACGGTACTAACACTATGGCTATTGTGTTAGTACCAGGTACTAACACTATGGTTTCCAAAAAGCTACATTACCGAGTCGGTACATGATACCAACAAAATGGAGTTCAAAGTATGCTAAATTTCACCAAAATTGAGATTTACAACTATTTCTGGGCACCCTTCATTCCATCAAATCCATACTGTTTGGCCTTGAACGATATCAGTTACCACATTTCGCGGTAATTATGACATCATTCGATTTAATATAAAAAAGTTCGATAGTGTTTGTGACGGAGAATTAATATATATCCAATTGTATATGAGGTTTTGACACCTAGTAAAATATTAGTTTAAACATGACTAGAATAATAAACTAAGGCAGCACTAACGGAACGTATAATCTCGCTTTTTGATATTTATCTAATTTAAATTCGCTTGCCTTACGATAATGAAAAAGCACTGATGTAATCACTCATGCCCTACGTGTTCTGAAGTTATTTAATAGAATATTCCATCACTTCGAATTGAATTCTCTTTAATATAGACCTCCGATAAAATCACGCCTAAAAGGTCACTTAATTAGGATCAAACGATTCCTGAAACTTTCTTCTTTTCGACTTGTGTTGTTACATACTCGGAATCCAATTGCGTTTTAATCAAATCACAAATCTTACTTGTGCCAATAATATTGCTACTAAGTGAACCATACATTTAGTCTGGTTATGACACGTTTTACATCATTCTATTTCGGATTTTCATGGATAAAACGTTAAAGAATTCAAGGATTGATGATAAACAATTTGTTAATTGTCTCTACATTAGAGGAGAATTTAACAATAATGGATTGCTCGGATGGTGATAACAATTATTTAAATCAAGTTTGCGAGCTTGAAGTAAACACTGGTTAAATACAATGGGATTGGTGTTTACTTCAAGCTCGCAAACATGAATTAAAGTATTAGAGAAGAATATTAATTATGTCACATCACAGTATACGCTGAAAGCCCACGGAAACAATTTATCCTTAATTAATGAGCATGTATCAGGCAAGAACAAACACGAAAATAATTCTTTCAATAAAAATCTCCAGTATACCTTCGCAGAAGATAAATTGCCACATTTCATCAAAACTTTACAGCCTAACTATCAGATTAGAGGCACTTTAAGACTTCAGGAAAATTGCGATAAAGAAGCCACTAACAGTAAGCTTAAACACGGGAACGGGAGAGACCCTTAATCATCACTTTGAATTTCTAAGTGTTAAGCTTTACCTTGAAGAAGTTAATATTTAAAATGACAAAACCATCTCATGTGGAGTCACCCTATTACCCAGTAGCCTTCAATAGCTATCACGAACAATTTAACTACTCCCTACTTCATGAAATTAATTTCTACTTCCATTGGAAAAAAGACAAAACACTTTTGCCAATTGCAAACTTGCATATCATACTTAATAATGCGTAGAAATTTACAAACAAATAGAAATTAGTTAAACTAAATTTGGTTGCGAGAACCGTGATAACAATTCTTTAAATCAAGGTTGCGAACTTTCTGTACAAACCCGTTTCTTTATATACACACGTTTGTCTGGTTAATCTAAACTATATATAACGTAGGAAATAGAATTAAGCCAGTAAACCGATTACATTTTTATTGGGAATTCACCACTTATTGTTCAAAATTTGCCGCCGAGAAGGCTCGAGCCTGGGCGCGTCTGCTTTGTAATCCGTTACTCTAACAACTGAGCTATTGTGCCTCACGCTAAATACAATTAGCATTCACATACAAATTAATGTTTCTTGTTTAGTCTTTCCTTTATGTGGTGCCCATTTTGCAATAAACTACTCCTTATCAGTCACTAATGGACAGTCACAACTCTACCTGAAGTAGCGGTATTATATTGAACATTTATATTTACATTACGAACTTGATGTAAACAGCAGCACTATTAAATACACACAAATGTCAATATAAATTAGGCATTGTATAATGCAGAAAAGGAACTTCCTCAGGTAGACCAGTTTCGTTTATATTGGGAACTCTTCGTGTAATTCAACTATCTATCTTTCTTTCTATCTTTCTAGTTATATATCTATCCATCTATATATATATATATATATATATATATATATATATATATATATATATATATATACCTTTATGCCTGTCTCTATTGTTATGTATTTATGTATATCTATCTACACTTATGTTGCAGCCAACTGTATGTGTGCCAAACTTCTATAAAGTATTAAGCTCTTCAAATCGTGTTTACAATCAGATGTTGTGCCAAAACGATTCCTCAAGCAGTGCGGGAGAAATAACCAAAAACCGACGAATAAACTTATAAGACCACGTATTAGCATGTACGAAAAACGTGCAATTTACATTTGAAGGGATATACTACCGCCAGATCAATGGTGTATACCCCTCCTACCAGATGTATCACGCACAGCAGAAGGCAATCGCGACAACTGAATTGCATGGTAAATTCACCGTGCTTAAATGACCATGTAATAGCCATATATGACTACATGCACATTATTGGTTAACGGCAAGTTTCGCTTTTTTCTCATTGGTGCATCGTAAATCGAATTGAATTGAATTTATGTCGTCAATTTCTGGTGTCGTTACAATACGCATGAAAATTGATGAAACGAAAGGCGTTCAACTAAAACCAAGCAACTACATGTATTGCCGAGATGTCCAGAGGCGTCAGACTGTTGATCAGCCTGAGTCCGTCCCAACAGAGGCAGCCAACACTGTCAGGCAACAAGTCACAGGTGATGTCGTTCTCAGTCGCACCAGAGCTGGCAGCAGAACACTTCGTCGGAGTGCCTGTGCTCAATGTGGTCGCGTTTGCAGGGCCTGAAAAAAGGGAATTGGCCCACTGACGCACTGAATTAGGAATGGGAATAGTGTCCATATTAACATTGTTGTTTTAAATTACACAACATCAGTCATATTTCCCGCATCAACTTACATACACACACACACCTACATTGCAATCAAAATCTATCGGCACTGTTAATTACAACAGCTCCATGAAACTGGAGAAAGAATAAATCTTCTCCACTTACCGACATTTGGATACAGCGGACAACACGCCCTCCTGGCTAAGGTATGCTCCCGTTACTCAATTCTTGTTTAAATCATAAAATTCAGGTATAAAATTATTTCATACTAAGTTTGCGAACCATAATAAATAAATCTTTGTGTTATAGTTCATCGTATTTAAGAACATATGACTGCGTTTCTACTGCCTCTGAAAATTGATGTGTGTGCATAAATGTATGTAAACTAAGATGCATGTGTGTGTGCGTTAATTTATGTCATACAGAGCAACAATAACGTCATGGCACCAAGTGCTTATATATTATTGACATTGATGATCATTATTATTGTGATCTTGGTGATGAAAATGATACATATAAACAGGCAAACAAACATCAATAAAACATTCGCACTGATGTACATGCGCAAGTAAAATAGTGCGTGCATACATGAAAATAACAAAAACATCTAGTTAAAGATCACTGGCTGCAGGACACCACCTGAAGCCAATTTAATCTTACCACAGTACACTGCCTGGACTCGAAATGCAAATGTTAACTTATAGTTTTAACTAGCATTTAACTTATATTTTATATCGTGATTAATTAGTTTGTTTTCATTTGTTTCATTCAAAATCAAATGGAATTTGAATAACGCTATGTCAATTCTTTTACCAAAACAAAAAGTTGGATATCTTTTGGAAATAAACGTAATTTTTTTTTATAAAACCTAATAAGTAGGAAAGTATATTAAATGAAAATAATTTGCCAATAAACTTTGATCTGCGTTTGCTATTAATGTCTGAATTGAATTTATAAATAACTCACACTCTCACTCTTCACAAAATGTAATTCTTTGATTATGATGAACGTTATTTCAATCTGTTCGTTAACAGTCCTCATTACTGAATTGAAGCCGTCCCAATCTACGTGATAACTGGGTGCTGAATGGTCCCGTCACACCGAGTGCTCCACGCCATCAGTACTTACCATTGACAGTTTTGGATTATCCAATACTACTGACTGCGGTATAACCAGTAGTGGTTCGTTGAAGTTTGGACCGGCTGTCCATCGTGAAAATTTCTTCTGATGCTACTTATATTGGTGACGATAATTAGTCTTTTTCGCTGTCGCTGGTATACAATAATTCCACCGTTTCCTCATTAATCCTTCTAGATTTTGGATGTTAGCCGTGATGCAACTTCTATTCCGGTATGCTTAAGAGGAGAGGTCGAATATCCCTGTTCAACCAATTATATATTTAAGCCAAGTTTTCAAATTTGAGATAAGCAACAATCTGATTTTAATTAACACAAAGAGCAAAAAAGCGTTTCCAGTTAGTGTGTGCAAAGAACATATAATTTGTATTTATTCTGGCAATCTTTGGTTAAATTTAAGCCTCAGTCGTCATTTCATGCTAACGTTATAGGTGAATCTTCGATGGGTTTTACGTAAATAAATGAAAATCTGCCACTCGTACGCCGGTTTCTTGGACGAGCCTATATTAATTAGCTAAACATAGTCTTGCCTTTATATTTTACTTTCTTTGTAGCAAGATTCAAACAGCATTCATAATTTGAATAAAATGACAATCAGCTCCGTAAAATAAAGTATGATAGCATTGATTTTATTGAACATTAGTTACAAAAAGGTGGACTTGCATTTTATTGTGTTTGCATTATTTCGTAATAAATAGTTGTATGCCTACTGCTGCGTACATCGTTCGGTTCAGGTTATTGATTGATTAATAAATTTGCGTAAATCTTTAATTATTCACTGTTAAAATAATGAAACTTCCTGTAAGGAAAAATACAACAAAATATTCGTTTCATTAAAATATGTTTAAAACATTGCGTAATTCCTAAATTTTTAAAATTTAAATTGCCATTTCATTTAAATGATAAAGGTAGATTTCTTAAACATGAACTTACTTTAAACATAATGTATACATTGATTAGCGATTTAGAAAAACGCAAATATGAACTAATTAGAGAGAAAACTAAAATAAGATCTATGTTACTTTCCTTCTTGCACGCGGATGACTTTAAATGTATAGAGGATTTTACTGATGGCGCACGTAATAGGGAGATAAAAAAGGTTTACATCAGACATGATAGAAAGTTAGGAAATTTGGGTATCTATAGACAGACCACAGTTAGGACGTGACCTGTTGTAAATAATCGAGTGGTAAACCTCTCTAAAAAAATTTAATGAGAAACAGCTGGAAATGCTTAATCGTGGTCTGAATACAGCTATCTAAATTGAGAAATCACCAAAAAATGATATAATTACTGAAGCTGTTAAAACAGCACAATTCCTTTTAGACAAGGATAAAGTTAGGTTTAAATTAGACGTAGCCGCAGCTGTGCTAACGTACGCAGATGAAAAATATAAACCAAATTATGAAATAAAAAGTCTCAGGAAAGAGTTAATAGCAAACAGTGTGATATGTTTGAAAGCAGACAAAGGAGGAGCGACGGTTCTGATGAGTCAAACTGACTATAATGATAAAATGTATGAACAACTAGACAATATAGAGGTATACACTAAAATAAATAAAGATCCTACGGATAAGCTACAAGGAGAAGTTAAATTATTCGTCAATAACATGATTGCTGAAGGAGAATTAGATCAAGCGCATGGAAACGCTCTCATACAAAGAGATACAGTCGCTCCTAGAGTGTACGGTTTAGCAAAGATACATAAACCAGGCAACCCTTTGAGAGTTATTGTTAATGTTCAACACTCTCCAACATATAAAATGTCTAAGTTTCTATGTCATAGAATAAAGAAGTATTCGTACTTCTTAGACAATACTTTGATGAATTCATACCATTTGGTTGAGATTGTAGATAAATGTGAGCTTAATGAAAACGATAGATTGGCGAGTTTAGATGTGGTGTCAATGTACTCCAATATACCAGTACCTAAAGCACTAGACTATTTTCAGCGTTTCCTGGTTAATCATCCAGTAATATTGGAAGGAAGCAAAATGACACTAAGACACGTCATGGAGATGATGTATGTCCTACACTTATTTTAAATTTAGGAATGCATTTTATAAGCAGATTAGAGGTGTTCCAATGGGGCAACCACTATCGGTTCCAATAGCTAATATCTTCATGCATCACATGGAGAAGACTCTCTTAGATATAACGCCCCTAAATGCTAAATTGTATGTACAATATTTGGATGATATATAAGTTATTTGGAATCACGGGGAGGATCAACTGATAAATTTCTTAAACATAGCAAATCAGGTGAGCGAGCTTAAATTTAAAATTGGAAATGAATCATGTGGCGAATTACCATTGCTGGATGTCAAGTTAATTAGAAATGGTACAAAACTAAAACGGGATGTTTATAGGGAGGATACTTACTCAGGTATCCTTCTTAATTTCGATTCAAATCATCCATATAGAATGAAAATCGGTATCTTAAAATCGATGATAATAAGAAGCTTAAGATTAACGGATAAAAAACATAGAGATTGAATTAGGTAGACTGCGAGAAATATTCAGTGCTAAATGGTATCCTCTAAAGTTAATTGAAGCAACTATAATGAGCGTTATAAGTAAATTTAATCATGACTGGAAGTACGTGAAGTCAAATGAAGCAAAAGATGACCGGAGGGTAATGGTTATACCTGACTCTAAACTAAGTAGGAAAATCAAAATGGTAGCATCAAAATACAATATACGTAATATTTTAAAACAGACCCTTACCCTAGGTATTAAACTTCCTAACCAAAAAGAGAAAATAGAACCGTTAGACACGTCAGGAGTATATGAAATTCCATGTAACGACTGTAACCTGATGTATGTGGTTGAAACCATACGCCCAATTGAGGTTAGAAGAGGGGAATATAAAACCGCATGCAATTATGCCCATGTTAATAGATCAGATCTTACACGCCATACAGTAGAGACAGGACACACAATTAATTGAGATGGGTGCAGACGTATATCAATTTGTAGTCGTAACAGATCGACTAGACTGATTAGAGTATCCATCGAAATTAAATCGAGAAATGACATAATGAATGAAACAGCCGTAGAAAAACTCTAAATTATTTACTTTATTCACAGTATCTTGCCCCCTCCTCACCAGGATGCCACTCGTAATTACTTCAATTAAGATAGTACGTGTAAAAATAGGTCTGACGTGTGCGTTTAGGAAATAACAGTTATCATTTTAGTTTCATGTGAATTTCTGTTACACGTGCCGTTAATTACATGTAACAGATTATTTCTCAGTCTTAAGCAAACGCTCACACACACACATACACAAACACACAGATGTGGCATACGCTTATCTAGTGATTAGTCAGATGTTGCTAAATCGCTGTAATTTCACTGGGATGAGTGTACACGTGCAATAGTTGATTACTCCTCAATCAAAAACAAACGAGAATACATACACACAGGCATGGCGTACGCTTATCTAGTGAGTTAAAAAGAAACATGTTGCGCGACAGAAATAAACAATTTACCTGATTTTCCGGATTGCATTCACCGAAATATTTGAATCCACTGTCATCATGGTTTTGCATATATTTCGGGCTCCAATAGGAGCCCTTTTCAATACCAAACACATCACACATAGTGATAATCAATATGTCAAGTGGAAATATTAATTTAACCGTCTCATTTTATACTTGATTTTTGAATCTCTTAAGCATAACGTTTTTTATAAAAATGTTAGGAAAGTGTATTTAAATTGGTTTGTGTATGTGTCTATGTATACACTCTTCGCGAAATGAGAGATTACAGTGATATAATGACAATTAATGACAACTCACTAGATAAGCGCTACGTCATGCCTGGCCATGTGTTCCTGTTTGTTTTGAATTGAGAGTAATCGAGTTAATGCAAGTGTACACTCATCCCAGTGAAATTACAGCGATTTGGCAACATCTACGATATTCACTGGATAAGCGTGTTTGTATTGTATGTGTGCGTGAGCGTTACTTAAAACTAAAGAGCTAATCAGTTACATGTAATTACGAGCACGTGTAACAGTCATACTCCTCAATCAAAAACAAACGAGAATACATACACACAGGCATGGCGTACGCTTATCTAGTGAGTTGTCAGTAATTGTGACTAAAGCACTGTAATCTCATTTCGAAGCGTGTACACATGCAGACATATACACAAACCAATTTGACATACACTTTCCTAGCATTTTATGCTTAAGAGATCTAACAACAAGTATAAATGGGGCAGTTTAAATTAATATTTCCTACGGACATATTGATTGCCAACTTATTAATATGAGCTTTCCATTGCAAAAGATAATCATATCCGGTTATCGAAAATTTTGGTGAAAAAATCAGGAAGACAGCGGACGCAAACAAATCGGATCGCAACCCGATAATCAGGTAAAAGTATAGGTATCCTCACTCCTAAAATCTGATCTGTTTTGTGCTAGCATTGTTGTAATAAGGTAACGACCGCAATCATACTAACGGAGATCAAACAACAATGAATTTTTAATTTAAGCAGAATTACATATGCAGTTCTAACATTTTGTAGCCGTGCATAGGATTTACATGTTTACAGTCGTCTGTTGCACAATATAAATTGATGCACAACTATTAACTATTTGTAGCTTTCACTGTATTTGATATGTTATACAATAAAGCAATTATGGATTTCAGTGAACTTGAGGAAAATTATATAATTCAATCTTCCGATCAGGCAATAAATACCAATTACTTTGTAAAACAGCATATCTACCATCAGTCCCACGATATGATGTGACCCATGTCCAATTTGTGGTTAGTGCTTGTATTTATACAAGAATGAACAAAAGCGACTTGTGGTGCTATAATAAGAAATTACTTTGGGTAAATGGTACTAGCTATCCTTAAGCTGCGGGCCGTCAAAACTCACGATGCAAGTATGTATTAGGTTATGCGAACCTAGTAACAAATTAGTTCAGTTGTGACCAGAAGGATAAACCAAAGGCAGCATGAACGGAAAGTATAATCTCATGCACATTCGTTTCGTGCTTACTAGCGACTCATCAGTAGGAGCCGGTATTACGCCCTTTAACCACTATATATTCGGTAGAAGAATGTGGAATAATAGGACAGTACAATCTCCTAGACGAATGTGTAAACCTGTAATAGTGAAGCTAACATAATCTAAAGTCAACGACAATGCGACTTCAATGCTAACTCACACTATATAATATATATACCGAGTCTGTAAAGGATACTAACACTAGGGCTATTGTGTTAGTAACTGATAACCTTTTTTGAAATCGATGAGTACCGGATACTAACACTATGGTTTCCGAGTCGGTACATGATACCAACCTGATGGATATAAATTTATGCTAAAGTTCACCCAAATTGAGAATTACAACAATTTCCGAACACCTGTTACTCCAGTTAAACCATACACTCTGGCCTTCATCGATATCAGTTATCACATTTCGCGGTAAGCATGACATCATTCAATTCAATATATTACAGTTAAATACTGTTTGTTGCCAAGAGCTAATATATATGCAAGTATGTATTAGGTTTTGCGAACCTAGTAACAAATTAGTTCAGTTGTGACCAGAAGGATAAACCAAAGGCAGCATGAACGGAAAGTATAATCTCATGCACATTCGTTTCGTGCTTACTGGCGACTCATCAGTAGGAGCCGGTATTACGCCCTTTAACCACTGTATATTTGGTAGAAGAATGTGGAATAATAGGACGGTACAATCTCCTAGACGAATGTGTAAACCTGTAATAGTGAAGCTAACATAATCTAAAGTCAACGACAATGCGACTTCAATGCTAACTCACACTATATAATATATATACCGAGTCTGTAAAGGATACTAACACTATGGCTATTGTGTTAGTAACTGATACCTTTTTTGAAATCGATGAGTACCGGATACTAACACTATGGTTTCCGAGTCGGTACATGATACCAACCTGATGGATATAAATTTATGCTAAAGTTCACCCAAATTGAGAATTACAACAATTTCCGAACACCTGTTACTCCAGTTAAACCATACACTCTGGCCTTCATCGATATCAGTTATCACATTTCGCGGTAAGCATGACATCATTCAATTCAATATATTACAGTTAAATACTGTTTGTTGCCAAGAGCTAATATATATGCAAGTATGTATTAGGTTTTGCGAACCTAGTAACAAATTAGTTCAGTTGTGACCAGAAGGATAAACCAAAGACAGCATGAACGGAAAGTATAATCTCATGCACATTCGTTTCGTGCTTACTGGCGACTCATCAGTAGGAGCCGGTATTACGCCCTTTAACCACTGTATATTTGGTAGAAGAATGTGGAATAATAGGACGGTACAATCTCCTAGACGAATGTGTAAACCTGTAATAGTGAAGCTAACATAATCTAAAGTCAACGACAATGCGACTTCAATGCTAACTCACACTATATAATATATATACCGAGTCTGTAAAGGATACTAACACTATGGCTATTGTGTTAGTAACTGATACCTTTTTTGAAATCGATGAGTACCGGATACTAACACTATGGTTTCCGAGTCGGTACATGATACCAACCTGATGGATATAAATTTATGCTAATGTTCACCCAAATTGAGAATTACAACAATTTCCGAACACCTGTTACTCCAGTTAAACCATACACTCTGGCCTTCATCGATATCAGTTATCACATTTCGCGGTAAGCATGACATCATTCAATTCAATATATTACAGTTAAATACTGTTTGTTGCGAAGAGCTAATATATATGCAAGTATGTATTAGGTTTTGCGAACCTAGTAACAAATTAGTTCAGTTGTGACCAGAAGGATAAACCAAAGGCAGCATGAACGGAAAGTATAATCTCATGCACATTCGTTTCGTGCTTACTGGCGACTCATCAGTAGGAGCCGGTATTACGCCCTTTAACCACTGTATATTTGGTAGAAGAATGTGGAATAATAGAACGATACAATCTCCTAGACGAATGTGTAAACCTGTAATAGTGAAGCTAACATAATCTAAAGTCAACGACAATGCGACTTCAATGCTAACTCACACTATACAATATATATACCGAGTCTGTAAAGGATACTAACACTATGGCTATTGTGTTAGTAACTGATACCATTTTTTGAAATCGATGAGTACCGGATACTAACACAATGGTTTCCGAGTCGGTACATGATACCAACCTGATGGATATAAATTTATGCTAATGTTCACCCAAATTGAGAATTACAACAATTTTCGAACACCTGTTACTCCAGTTAAACCATATACTCTGGCCTTCATCGATATCAGTTATCACATTTCGCGGTAAGCATGACATCATTCAATTCAATATATTACAGTTAAATACTGTTTGTTGCCAAGAACTAATATATATGCAAGTATGTATTAGGTTTTGCGAACCTAGTAACAAATTAGTTCAGTTGTGACCAGAAGGATAAACCAAAGACAGCATGAACGTAAAGTATAATCTCATGCACATTCGTTTCGTGCTTACTGGCGACTCATCAGTAGGAGCCGGTATTACGCCCTTTAACCACTATATATTTGGTAGAAGAATGTGGAATAATAGGACGGTACAATCTCCTAGACGAATGTGTAAACCTGTAATAGTGAAGCTAACATAATCTAAAGTCAACGACAATGCGACTTCAATGCTAACTCACACTATATAATATATATACCGAGTCTGTAAAGGATACTAACACTAGGGCTATTGTGTTAGTAACTGATAACCTTTTTTGAAATAGATGAGTACCGGGTACTAACACTATGGTTTCCGAGTCGGTACATGATACCAACCTGATGGATATAAATTTATGCTAAAGTTCACCCAAATTGAGAATTACAACAATTTCCTAACACCTGTTACTCCAGTTAAACCATACACTTGGAATGGGTAGATGGAATTTTGGATCTAAATGGATGACATGGACTAACCAAGTTACATTAGTTAGCATATAACTGAAACATAAAGAAAATGCACAAAATGTCAAATTATCTGACGAACAAAACAAAATATTAACAAAAAATGCAATAGAAAACACTCGAATACCAGTAAAACGAATAAACAAACAGATTTTATTCTAGCTGCCCTGAGTAATACAATTAAATCATATAAATATTATTGCTGAAACTGAATTCATAGGGAGCATTTAACTCGAATAATATCACACTTTAATATAAGGGCCATCTTTAGTTTCATCGTTCGCTAAACTGAAACATAAGGACAACACGGAAAATGTTAAATTATCTAACGAAATGTCACACAAAATTAAAAATGCAATAGAAAACACGAATATTAGTTCAACAAAGAGACACAAATGTTATTATAGCGGCACTGAGTAATAGAATTAAATCATACAAATGTTATAGCTGAGAAAAAATTCATATGGATCATTTAACTCAAATAATAACAAACATTTATAGATGGGCCATCCTTAGATTCTTCGTTTGCTAACATTAAACGTAGGGAAAATACGCTAAATGATAAATTTTCTGACGAACATTCAAACAAAATATTGAAAGAAATATATTAATAATCAATCGAATATTAGTACAACCAAATAACAAACAATTGTTATTGTTTCTAGCATCAGTATGAAAATTAAATAATTTAAATATTCCATTTTATTTAGTAGTTTCAATGGTATAATACGTGTTTAACTCCATCTGTTGCTCCGCATTCTCTTTCGCAATTTGAACTATGTTTAGATGTTTAAATTATTTTCCAACTTCCACAAAATAATATCAAGTTTTTCCAGCTGTTGTGTTATTTACTATAAAACTCAGTTATATAGAGCTGGGTAAATTGTTTTTCTAACAATTCATAAGAATAATAACAATTGTCTTCTAACTGCAGTCTCAGTTCCACTGTGTGAATGTCAACAATGTTTAATTGATTGTTCAACGATTCTAGGTTCACCTCGGATTGTTTTTCGCAAACATTCAATTGTTCTTCTATTGTCTCCTTCATAATCTCAACTAGCTTTAATTTATACAATAATTTGGCAATCTTCATCTCCAAATGCAAATAGTTTTTGTCAAATTCATAGTCTGTTGCAACATTTCTGAACTTAATTACGCTTAAATTTGCCATTTGTATTGCAAAATGTGCCGCAGCATGTTGTAAACGGTACTCTACATTTCGCACTAGTGTCTCATTCGCGTTCCCAATAAATTCCATTTTTTTCAATAGTTTTTCTAATATTTCCATGGCATGACACTGTTCTGCAACCAACGGCTTCACAGTTGCCTCACTCTCAGTTTTCATTTCGTCTAAATGCAGAGCTGTAACATCTGTCTGTTCCAAAGAATGTTCGGATATTCCCTCCATTATTTGATATGCCGTATCTTTTATATCCGAATTTATTGTTCGTCCTGAGTTTAAACGTTTGTCGCCTATAGTTCAATTTGTTCTGTCAGCGCCAACAACCTTAAATTTACATGTAAAAAAGTGCAATTTACACTTTAAGTAGTTCAATAAACGATAGTACATTTTTTACAATACGTGGTGATTTCGGAAAATAGTAAATTTACGTCTTCCATAGGTCTTTAATTGATTTGTTTACTGGGCAAAATTATCAATAACAATGTTTACATTTAGATATTTAAAGCACATATTACATCCAATGCATGCAATCAGGAGGCTGATTTGTAAAGTACAATACCAATTATTTATTTAAAAATTTAATTAGCACATTTAAATTTCTAAAATTTATTAACTCAATATCTTGTTATTTATAAAAATAGCTCTACTGGATACCAGTGATTCATATATCATTTTAGCAACTCAAAACGGACATTTCATAAGATACGAAATAACAATCATCATAGTCATATATAACACACACACACACAAATATATATATATATATATATATATATATATATATATATATATATATATATATATTCTTATAATTAGGAAAACACAAATAACAAAGTGGATAAAGGCCATTTATTTCGTGAATACTAATCATCTCTTATACAATCATACATATTTATACATTTTGGGTTTTCAATTGATTATGCTAGTGGTAACAAATCTGACTCGTTTTTACTTCTGTTTCTTGTTTTGGCTAGTTGGTGAGTTGTATGCTTTGTGTTTGTGTGTATGCGTGTTTGCATGTAAAGGTCATTCTCGCAGTATTGCAAAGTGATGTCTGAAATCTGGTCATTATTGTTTTGATAGCTTGAAAATTAACCATTTGTGCGCATTGTTCATTGTTACATATACAAGTGCTATTTTTCCCAGTATAATTGATCGTTTCACCTTGTTGCGCAAAGTTGTCGTTTCCACATGGTAACAGCGCCAGTGTGGATTGCAGTGTTAAACGCTCACATTGTTTGGAGACTTCTGTCATGGTATGCGCCTCTGTTATTTCCACTTCAGTTTGTTGCCAATCCGATTGTATGCTTTTTGATTCTAGTCGAGGGCCTGTTTGTTCTTGACTGGATACTAGTAGATTGTTGTTGAATTTTGTTATTCTTGGCCAGTCGATAAGAATATCATGTTGATGAAACTTTTGAATATTAAGGTCAGGTGCTTGTTGTTTTATGTAAAGGGCTTCATAGATAAATAATAATTTTTCTGATTTTGCTTTATGTAGAATTGTGAAATTGGTCGAATTGACAGGGTGCCCCGTTGCCAATACATGATCGGAAATAGCTGATTTTCCTGACGGTGCCAAGCATTTGTTTATCAATTTCTGTGGCAAATGTTGCTGGATTCTGCTTATCAATTGCTTCTTCGTACGTCCGATATATGTGCTACCGCACATACATGAGAATTTGTCGACTATGAATGATTTTGAGAGAATTGGCAATTGATCTTTGGCATCCAACCTCATGATTCTCTGTGTACCAAATGTCATATTAACTTTAACACTGGGAAAGTTGACCTTAGTTATTCTATTCAGCCGCCGTGCAATTATTGAGGCTGGTACATCGCCTCAGAGCAGATCTTCGTGATTCTGTTTGCTAGGTTGTTTACTAAGTTTCTTTTGTGGGATTTTGGCACACTACTGTTGTAGTGTGTATGTGCGGTAGCACATATATCGGACGTACGAAGAAGGAATTGATAAGCAGAATCCAGCAACATTTGCCACAGAAATTGATTAACAAAGGCTTGGCACCGTCAGGAAAATCAGCTATTTCCGATCATATATTGGCAACGGGGCACCCTGTCAATTCGACCAATTTCACAATTCTACATAAACCAAAATCAGAAAAATTATTATTTATCTATGAAGCCCTTTACATAAAACAACAAGCACCTGACCTTAATATTCAAAAGTTTCATCAACATGATATTCTTATCGACTGGCCTGGAATAAAAAAATTCAACAACAATCTACTAGTATCCTGTCAAGAACAAACAGGCCCTCGACTAGAATCAAAAAGCATACAATCGGATTGGCAACAAACTGAAGTGGAAATAACAGAGGCGCATACCATGACAGAAGTCTCCAAACAATGTGAGCGTTTAACACTGCAATCCACACTGGTGTTGTTACCATGTGGAAACGACAACTTTGCGGAACAAGGTGAAACGATCAACTATACTGGGAAAAATAGCACTTGTATATGTAACAATGAACAATGCGCACAAATGGTTAATTCTCAAGCTATCAAGACAATAATGACCAGATTTCAGACATCACTTTGCAATACTGCGAGAATGACCTTTACATGCAAACACGCATACACACAAACACAAAAAAGCATACATACTCACCAACTAGCCAAAACAAGAAACAGAAGTAAAAACGAGTCAGATTTGTTACCACTAGCATAATCAATTGAAAACTCAAAATGTTTAAACATGTATGATTGTATAAGAGATGATTAGTATTCACGAAATAAATGGCCTTTATCCACTTTGTTATTTGTGTTTTCCTAATTATAAGAATACTGTGTTAAATTAAAAAGGCATGGACATTATAAATATATATATAAATAAATAAATAAATAAATAAATATATATATATATATAAACAAATTTCAAGTTTGCAAGCTTGAAGTAAGCATCAATCTTAATGTATTTAACAAGTCGAACAACATTGCAAAACTTCAGTATCTCACATGTATTCACAGGTTCCAAAATTCTATGAACGTCATAGGCGTACGACTAGTGAGGATACAACGTATGACTCAAGTTAATTTTGCTATTATTTTCAACTGGTTAGATATGGTGAATCCGCAATGCATATATATTAAAATATGTGGCTCTTATCATTAGCAGTCCGGCATACATTTTACTTCACTGGGAATGTCGGATGTACAATTTCTACGCAGTCACGAACATTAACGTTTTTGCAGCTCTCCCATATATATATATATATATATATATATATATATATATATATATATATAATAAAATAAATATTTGCTGTGTTGTTCGACGACTGGTTAAATACAAAAGGATTGGTGTTTACTTCAAGCTCGCAAATTTGATTTAAAGAATTGTTACCACCACCCACGAAATCAATGATTGTTTAATTGTATTACCTATATATATGTGGCGAAAGCTGCAAAAAGTTAATTGTTCATGCCTGCATAGAAACTGTGCAGACGATACTTCCAGTCAAGTACAGTGTATGCGGAACTACTAGAAGTGAGAGCCACGTATCTTATTTTGCTTTCCATATATATATATATATATATATATTTAGACAATGCGATTTGATCCTCGTTATTCAGTTTGCCGTCGTACTATGATGATGATCATGGAAGGTCGAAACGCGCCAGTACGTGTGACTGACGGTAGATTTGCTATTTTTTTCGTTGACTGGAAATTATCCAAGCGACATTTCCAGTCCAGTAAAATGTATGCGAGATATGTAGAGGTGAGATCCACGTATCTACTTATACTTTCCATATACATGCATTGCGGTTTGATCGTCGCTAGTCATTTTGCCGTCTTGCACTGGCAATGATCATGTAAAGTCCAAATGCGTCGATACGAGAGAATGATTTTAGTTTTGCAATGTTGTTTGACGACAGGTTAACTACAATTGGATTGGTGCTTACTTCAAACTCGCAAAAATGATTTAATAATTTTTTATAGTGTAAACCATCAAAAATAAACACGAAAGATTAATATTTTGACCAAAATATATTGAAAACTGGAGCATCTAAAATGATATAATAACTAAGTTAAATAAAATATTTATAAATATATTAGACATGAAATTATGTTTACTTTGTAAACTAGAATTGAAAGATAAACCTTTTTAAATTGTGTAGGAAAGCCTGAAAAAACATTAAAAACTAAAGCCAAATTCAAACAATACATACAAAATTTCGAACGCGTCTTCTTTTGGCCATTTCGTATGGGACTATTTTCGTTATAATCAAATGTTGGGATTAAATTAATTGTGACAAATAAGATTCACATTCGCATAAATTTCTGAAAACTCATAGTTTAGAACCAACCTACGAAAGAAAGCCAAGATAAAGATTTTGCGTGTAATTCGTCCAGTTCATTATTTTTTAGCATGAACTAGTCTACAACACCAGAAATTCTCTCAACAACCTGCTTCGAAGAGCACTCTCATTACCGTTACAGATTGGTCAGAAGAAGGAATGTTAAAATGTAATAGTTTATCGTATCCTCCTTGTACAAATCTCTGAGTGGCGTAAACATTTTCTATGCGGCATTGTGGTTATGCTGCCGACAATATTAGCCCAGTTACTATAGATTCAAATGCATATTTATAAAAAAAGAAAATGTTAAATTTTCTGACGAACCATCACACAAATTATTAGCAGAAATGCTTTAGCTAACACGTAGTGAGAGGATCAAATAATATAATTTTTCGCTGAGACTAAATGCATGTGGATCATTTAACACGGACAATGACACACGTTAAAAGAAGGGCTTTTCTTTGATTTTTCTTTCGCTTATTTCTCTAATCTGTTTTTAAGTTGATACTTCATCTTCAAAATGTTCCATTTTTTAATAAATTTTCATTGGTATAATAAGTATTTTACTCAATGTGTTTTTCTGCATCCGCATCAGACATTTCAACTGTGTTTAGAAGTTGAAATAAATTTCCTACTTCCCCAGAAGGATGACAACTATTCCCCAGCCTCAATTCTGTCTACTTTTTCCACTCGCGTGGTCTTTGAACATCGTCACGCGATTCGTCTCCGTGGCGATTGGACTTTGTCATTTGACAACACTAGTTTGACCTACCTTAATCTTGCTCCTTTCACGAACGAAATGTCTAGTTAACGAACCCAAAATTCCAGCTAAACCTGGTATGAAATGACGGTAATAACTTATCATCCCCAAACATCTACGCATTTGGCGTACAGTTATGGGTTCCTGTACGCATCTGATCGCTTGAACCTTATCTTCCAAGGGTTTAATATATTCCTTGAAAATTGAGCGATGAAGAAATTTTACAGTTGAGCAATCACTCTTGCTCTTCTCTGGCTTGACTGCAAACCAATATTGATCCAGCTGGGGCAAAACAGCATCCAAGTGCTCCTGGTTTTCCTCCCTAGATTGATTATATATGATGATCTCATTTACATACACTAGCAAATGTAAAGAATTGAAGAACATCTTCCGCCACACGTTAGAATGCCTGGCTTGCATTCTTTAACCAAAATGGCATACATAAGAATTTATGCGACCCACCTCGATGAAATTGCACTGTAGTAAATAGTGTAGGTTCTGCCTCCATCGGTACTTGATTGTACGCTTTCTGCAGATCTAATGTACTGTAAACTTCATACCACATTATATCCCTGATCAAAGGACTCTCGTTCACTAAATTATACGAATCACATTCTGGTACCGAATTCACTAGTCTATAACTACCATATATATGGTTTGATCCTCGCTAGTCGGTTTGCCGCCGTACACTGATGATGAACATAGAGATTGAAACGCGTCAGAGCGTGCGACTGGCGGGAATGGATTTTACTTTAAACTCGCAAACATGATTTAAAGAAGTTCGTACAGGTTTTGAATACAAACTGGTAATTGTTTGTGCTTGGGTGTGCTTACGTGCGTTTCAAAACCTGAACGCTTCATTCTTCCTTTTTTCATGTCATAAGTGTGTTTAATACTATTTTGTCATCGTTATGTATTGAAATCCAGGATGCGATCTTGATATATTTACCTGTCCTTTTATGTAAATGCGTAAGTCGGTACAAAACAAGCATTGCATAACGAACAAAAAGCATGTAATCTAGCTGATCGGTTTCGTCCGCATTAGGAACTCGCCACGTTATGTCAATAATTTGCTGCGGTGCGTCTTGTTTTCGCATCTTGACTATATAAAGTAACAGATTTTTAAGTTGGGTTGAATTGTGGCGAAAAGAGAATGATAATTTTCAACGCTGTTGTAACGTAATTCGGCGATGTAGGTGGTCAGAGCTGGTTTGAACACAAAACACATGTTACAAACGGGATAGACAAGTGTGCTAATATTAGTTTTCTGTGTGTAACCAGATTGGCAGTCAATATTTCGTCTAGCTCAAGCTCCACGCCTGACATAGCAGGGGTTAATCAAAAACTTAAGGGTGCATTAAGAAAACAAACCAGCTCTAAATGACAGATTATTCCAAACTTGATAAGGTGAGCAAGAATCTCAGCATGCTCCCTCTGGCATGAAAAAATTGTCAAGGAAAAGGAACAAATCAACGCAATTTATTGTTTCGAACTAAATCGAGGATTATTATGCATTTCTAACTTAAGCTATTATACAGCATATCTATTACAGTGGAAACAACGATAAAAGATATTTTTAAATAACAGATCATTCAAAAGTACTCAATTCATAGCAAAATTGTGACTCCTAACATCTAATTTTAATTTTACATTGGTAAGGTAACATATAAAGTTTATTTAATGTAAATTGCAGAGCACCAAATTATGCTACATTAATTTAAAGTATTACATTGAATGAAAGTTAGATACTTACTAGTATTTTGTAGTATAATCGCCTACAGTATCTTGTGCAATTCAACAGTATTCAGAAATGTATCAGGTAAGTTTTCACCTTTTATTTTTTTCTCCAAACGTTATTTGGCTATCATTTTCTTTTATTTTACTAACAATTTTAAATTGGAGTGTTGCTGGTCGCTTAATGACAGTTCGGGATTTTTCCACAATTGTACGCATTGTACGTAGACGTAAAGTGGTTTGTCGTCGAGGTTTCTATTGGATTCATCTAAATTAATCGTCCACATGACGCTTTATTTGCCGGATTTCCTTTTCTAACAAACTAAACTCTGTTGATATTTGTTTCCTGAAAATTAATTAGAATCTTTATGAAGCATGGCATTTTTTCAGTTAAGATCGACGCTTAGAAGCATTTGCTTTACCACCTGCTTTTTGCGTCTTTTTCCCTTTTTATTTCTTTAATAATAAAAATAGGTCTGAAGTGTGCAAATTGGAAATGAATTTTATAATTTTAGTTTCACTTGAATGAGTGATACACGTGCCGCTAATTATAGGTAGCTGATTAGTTCTCAATCTTAATCAAACGCCCACACACATGCAACCACATGAACGTAGCATATGCTTATCTAGTGAATCTTCAGATGTTACTAAATCGCTGTAATTTCAATGAGATGAGTTTACACGTACAGTAATTGATTACTCCTCCATCATAAACAAACGAGAACTCATACACACAGGTATGACATACGTTTATACAGTGAGTCGTCAGTATTTATTATTAAATCACTATAATTTCATTTCGATGAGTGTACACATGCAGATACAAACACAAACCAATTTGACATACACTTGCCTAATGAAAACCAGTTAGGCTTAAGTGATCTAACAACAAGTATAAATGGGACAATTTAAACTAAATTTTCCACTTGATATATTGATTGTCAAATTTTTTGTGTGATGTGTTTTCATTGAAAAAGACTTCCGAAAGAGGAAGCCGAAATATATGGAATAATCAAGTGGACAGTGGATGCAAACACTGTGTCGCACCACAAGGAAATGATATTAACCATATATTTGTTTCTTAATTTTCATTACAAGGCATTAAACCGGTTAAAGGAGTTAAGAATTTCTTCCAATATAATTTCGAAGTTGGAATTGATGTATATTGCATTCGGAAACGCTGATTTAAGAGTATTCACGTAATAATATATGTGGTCGAAAACTGTTCCTTCAAATGTATCTAAATACGCCTGTTTATCTTACGTATTTTGAATCCATTCCTGAATTGCCACGTAGTGTGATTCTATGGTGAGTTCATAGAATGTGAAAACATATTATTCGCATCTTATTTAATTATGAATTTGTTATAAAACATCAGACATTTTAACTATTGTGAACGTTTTATTCACATTTATTCTTGCAGATGTATGCAGAAAGGACGTTTTGCATTAATAAGCTAGCATTATGAATTGTTTTGCGTGCAAGCATCGGAAATATTTCACTAAAAACATCTCTGTCGGTTGTTGAGACATCTGATTTGTTGGAAATAACTTCTAAAATATTTTAACAGGTTCGTTATTTGGTTGAAATGAGTAAGAGTAATTCGATAATTTAGGCGTTGCGAACCTTGTACCAAATGAGTTCAGTTGTGACCAGAAGGATAAACCAAAGGCTGTATGAACGGAAAGTATAATCTCATGCACATTCGTTTCGTGCTTAATGGCGACTCATCAGTAGGAGCCGGTATTACGCCCTTTAACCACTATATATTTGGGTGAGGAATTTAGTATAATAGGACGATACAATCTCCTAGACGATTGTGTAAACCTGCAGTAGTGAAGCTAACATTACATAAAATCTCGACAATGCGACTTCAACGCTAGCTCACTCTATATAATATATATACCGAGTATGTAATGGATACTAAAACTATGGCTATTGTGTTCGTAACCGATACCAACATTATAGTACAGTAAAGGTACATGGTACTAACACTATGTTTTCCTATTAGTTATATGGTACCAACATGCCGGATATCAATGCACGCTATAGATCACTGAAATAGAGAATTACAATTATTTATGAACATCTGTTACTCCAGTAAATCCATACACTCTGGCCTTGATTGATGTCAGTTATCACATTTCGCTATAAGCATGACATCATTAAATTCAATATATAACAATTAAATACTGTTTGTTACGGAGAACTAATATATATGCAAGTATGTATTAGGTGTTGCGAACCTAGTAACAAATTAGTTCAGTTGTGACCAGAAGGATAAACCAAAGGCAGCATGAACGGAAAGTATAATCTCATGCACATTCGTTTCGTGCTTACTGGCGACTCATCAGTAGGAGCCGGTATTACACCCTTTAACCACTATATATTTTGGTCAAGAATGTGGAACAATAGGACGGTACAATCTCCCAGACTAATGTGTAAACCTGCAATAGTGAAGCCAACGTCATATTGTCTATGACAATGCTACTTCAACGCTAACTCACACTATATAATATGTATACCGAGTCTGTAGAGGATACTAACACCATGGCTATTGTGCTAGTAACCGATACAAACATTATTGTACCGAAAAGGTACATGGTACTAACACTATGGTTTCAGAGTCGGTACATGGTACCAACATGATGGATATCAATTTGTGCTATAGTTCATCGAAATTGTTGTAAATCTCAATTTCTGTTTACTGTTATATTTCGATAGTTTCCTTAAACAAAATTTGAAGATTTAGTTAGTTTTGGAAGACCATGATAATTATTTCTTTACCAGATTTCACGCGACGGCCAAAATCTCCCGATGAGAATTTATATTTCAAAACTGAACGCAAAACTTATATTTGGTTGAGTAATTCATTTTTATAAATTTTTTTCGAAAATTTCGCAATGTTTTCCTTCTTTTTTCTCTTCATTTAGGACTAGTTTATGTCTGAATTCCAAAACTCTACAGATGATCAAATAAATTCAGCAGAACGTTTGGAGGATTCTTTGTATAAAACAGAAGCAACGGAAGGCTTTGCTGTTTTTACGGAAACAGAATTGCCCTATTTCAACGAACAAGAAGAAAATAAGCAGAACTGCCAAAAAGACGATTATCTAACACTAAGTTAACTAAAAAATATTTCCATTAAAAGCATTGTCGTTTACATTTTGTTGCTGCGAAAATTAACTTGTGCATGCTCTCCGACATTACCATATTTTCAGTCAAAGCTGGAATTATCAAACATATCGCCTATAACTGTTTATGTACATATGTATATATTTTTATTCTTTCTGTTCTCTATGTCAATTTTATTTATGATTCTTTAATAGACTTTATAAAAAATGGCAATGAGAGTATCGTTTCAAATACTTTTTAATAAATTGTTTAATAACAAAATAAGTTAATTTCAGCTTTCTAAAATCGACGATTACGCCTGGTTTTGTGTATTTTGATGTCGTTCAAAATACTGAAGGAAGAAATCTTGGCGGGGAATTAACCATATTCGACACATATTTCTCAAAGTCCCTATTCCCTTGTTATCTTAATTTTGTCAATCCATTAAGCTTATTTTGCACATTTAGGAGAATATTATTTGTTTTTAAGGTTCATTCACCACTCATTAAAATAAGTGTTGATATTCATTTGAAATCAACAATCCTGATCCTCAAGGAATTTTTTGATGAACGGTGAAACTTGGTATTAGCGGCCGATATTAACTAACAAAATAGTTTCTCGAAATCGCTCTTATGGAAAGTAAACTTGTTCAATTTCCCAATATTTGAGGATGGATAACATGAGGTCGTCTATTCGTTAAGGTTTAACGGTAATGTGAAAGAATGATTGCTCTGTATATAGATCAGTTTAGTTGAAGTTTACTTATATTTTATCGAAAGCCCAGCATTTGTAGCTTAGATGATGTGTATGATAAGATCGTGCGTACGTGCATCATAAAAGACTTTAATGGATAAATTTATGCTGAATGTGCATATCTGCCAGTTGTTAGTAAATTCGTTCTCTGGTGGCACCGGACTATTCGACGTCTGCAAGTACTATGAGATGCATTAGCCATTCTGCAATCCTACGACGTCGGAGTCTCTTTTTTCTCTCCTTTGAACACTGATTTGAAATTATGTAAATAAAGTAAATT
>JAQBSW010002785.1:0-95760 GCA_029291075.1 Eudiplozoon nipponicum
ATGCACAATGCAGGTACTACTGTATGTGGTATAGCAGGCCCCCGTAGAAATAATCACTGGCTCTCTGTAAAATCTATGGAGATACTCGAAATAAGGCGCCAAATTCCACCTGGCTCGACTCATAATAATACCCGTCGCAATATAAGACGCCAACTTAAGCGCAGTCTAAAAGGCGATCTCGAAAACTTTTGGAGCAGAAAGGCTGAAGAAATGGAAGTAGCTTTCGCGTTTGTTCCAACTTATACGCACAACAGGTCCGAGAAAGTTAAAAGTTAGCGAAACTATAAATGATAGTAACAACGAATTAATAACCGATAAAATAAGTCGTCTTGACAGGTGGGCTGAACACTTTAGAGATCAATTTTCTTGGCCACCCGCGTCAGTTCCGCTTCCCGAAAGCATGTCTGCATCAACAGTGTGGAATGTTAGTCCCGAAGAACCATCCGAGTTAGAAGTACGCGATGCAATCCTATCTCTTAAGCGCCGCAAAGCCGCCGGCCCCGATGATCTGCTTCCGGGATTGTTTAAGGATGGTGGCGATATAATTTCAGGAGCGTTGACCAAACTTTTTCATACTATATGGAATGAGGAAACCGTACCACTTGACTGGAATGAGTCGACCATCATTCCCATCTTCAAAAAAGGCAATCGTAATTCGTGCGATAACCATCGTGGTATAAGTTTGACTCCGGTCGTATCAAGGTTATTTGCTTCGATTATCCTACGTAGTCTTAGCGCTTCACGTGAATCACAAACAAGAGAAGAACAGGCCGGATTCCGCGCAGGACGAGGTTGTATAGATAATATTTTTACGTTAAGGCAAGTTCTCGAACAGAGACATTTATATCACCGTCCCACAATATTCGTCTTTCTAGACTGCATTTGATTCGGTGGATCGCAATGTTTTGTTCCATATCTTGTCGAAAAGCGGTGTGCCCACTAAATTTGTTAATATTATACGAGCTCTCTACACAAATACTTCGGGTCGCGTTAAGCTTTACAACGAATTAACGCATAACTTTACAACCAGCAGTGCTGTTCGTCAAGGTTGTCCAATTTCCCCATTTTTGTTTAATTTTGTAATCGATGCTATTATGAACAACACTCTCTCACACATTCAGGACGCTGGAGTTGAAGTTCTCCCGGGAGATAAACTAGTCGATCTTGACTATGCGGACGATATCGTACTATTATTCGACAATCAGCATGCTGCCCAGACCACCTTAAATAGATTGGCAAACGTTGTTCCATCTTTCGGTATTAAATTCGCGCCCTCTAAATGTACGATACTGTTAGAGGATCATCCACCACTCACTCCAACGTTGTGACTGCAGAATGAAGATCTTGACATAGTCGACAGGTTTACATATCTTGGGAGCTCTATCAATAACGTAGGCAATATGTCCGACGAGGTGAGAATACGGATCGCGAAAGCTAGAGTAGCTTTCTCGAACCTTCGTCATTTATGGAGAAACGCGAATATTTCACTTTGCCTTAAAGGTCGTGTTTACAATGCATCTGTATGCGCAGTCTTACTATACGCTAGTGAAACTTGGCCTCTTAGAGTTGATGATCTGAGACGCTTACAGGCATTCGATCATCGATGTTTGAGAAGTATAGCACATGTTGGTTACCAACAACGAATAACTAACGTTGACATCCGTAGACGTATTTTTGGATCTGACAATAAGTGCTCGTCTTTAGAAAAGCAAATAAGGCTCCATTAATTTCGTTGGCTCGGTCACGTTTTGCGTATGCCCTCATTCCGATTGCCCAATAGAGCTCTGTTCTCTCATCCAGCACCAAATTGGCGTAAGAAACAAGGTGGGCAGATTTTGACATGGCAGAAACAATTAAAGTCACTTACATCCAAATTGGGTAGTATAGGATCCACTCGTCTGCCGGGATGGGGTCCTCGTGCACATCACAGTTCTTGGTTAGAAACCCTTAGCGATATGGCAGCGAATCGAGCTCAGTGGCGATCTTGTTGCAGATGTATAGTAGAATCATCTTCGTAACTTTCTTTTCTTAGTAGGGCAAAGTTAGCTGCGAGGTTCGGTTTGTTTATGACGTGATACGGTGAAATCCGCAAGGAAGTTGTGTTGCTGATGTCGCCTTGCCCGAATGCTAACTTGGCCATAATGGTGTTGTGGAGAGGTTTAGTTTGCCTCATTTCTGTGAGTTATCCTGATAAATTTACTCATAGTAGCAAGGTTTTCCTTCTCTCTCTACCCCTCTCCCTCTCTCGTAAATCTCAATAATAATTTATCTAAATTCACTTTTATTTTCACTCCTTATGGTTATATGGCAGTGAAACATTAGTCACTTGACTTTTGTGTGGCTGGAAATGATGAAAATGATGACTGTCCGCGGAAAATTCTGGACAGTACGTGATGAGTTCCCAATAAGGACGAAACCGATTTACTGGATGAATTGCCTTTTCTACACTACAAAATTCTTAGTTTATACTGACATATGTATGTAATTAATGGGTCAGGTGCTTATATCAAGACCGCAGCCATGCTATTACATAGCCTATTTTTAACGTAAATATCACATTTATAGAACGAATAATCGCAAAATCATTATTAAGGCGACAAAGCCTTTACTGTTTCCCATTCTCGAAGTTCCTGATGCTAGTTTTTATGTTAAAAGGATTTCATTTAAACACTTATGCTACCATAGGGGCCACGTACTAGCGTGATATTTTACTGTAAACAATGATTATTCGTTTAATTAAATGAACGTTGCCACCTTGATATAAAAAAATGTTCCAATATGTACACATTTTTCAATGCAGATCCGAACACTGTTCGCGGCAAATTCTGGACAGTACGTGATGATTCTTCAATACGGACGAAACAGATTTACCGGATGAATTGCCTTTTCTACAATTTTCATTGCTTAGTTTATATTGATAAATTTATATACGTAATGGAACAGGTGCTTATATCGAGATCGCAAACTTGATTTAATTAATTGTTATTACCGCACACGCAACGAATGTTCATTTAATTATAATTCACATTTATGTTGGCCACTTTATCACATGGATGCCGAAACGCTTACAAAACATTAACAGATTCAGTCTCAATAGCATATATCTACAGAAAAGCACACCAGAAATAATGGTTGCTATTCACAGTGTTTATAAATGCTCCCTCCAAAGGTTAATGGTGAATAGATGTTCGTATTTTTGCATGACAAGCGATCAAAATTCTGCTGCCTCTGCGGTTTCCGGTCCATATTTTGGAGAAACACCATCCACTTTTTTCAGAAGTTGTACATACAAATGCGGGCGACATGGCAAATATTTATTGCAGTTACTTTTACATGCAAGTATGCTTCTCCGAAAAGTCGACAATACAAAAATAAGACACCCACTTATCGAACAGCAGTAATTTACAATATTCCTTGTCCAAATCAATTGAATCTTGTATGTGCCGGAAAGTGAAACAGTAAAAATGATCTACCAGCAACCTTAACGGTAATGGCGGTAAACTTGATTCAAGTATCGAAGCATATACTTTAATTCTAATAAAATTGCTCGTCATATCACAGTGGAATGAGCACTGTTCTTACTTTTAACTCTATCAGAACAATCTGACCAATCATTTCTTGCCAAAAATTATGTTCAGAGCTGCATAGCGAATTAGAAAAGCTTTACGTAGACACAATTATAATAAAGACAGATATGGTTTATAAAATTTATAAAAGCGCAAATTCATATGGTGAAAGATCAAATTATAAAATTAAAATCTGACATAAACCTGAGAAGTTTGACCACACATTAAGCCGTACGAACGACTAATCACGGCTTTTCCTGAAAAAGAAAAGTTAGGAGTCTGCTTTCATATAAAGGTTAGAATTGTGCTTCATTACTGAAGTAACATCTCATCCTCACTTATATTTCAAAGATAAAGTGCATGTTAGCACGCAATGGACAGAAAAGAGTAGAGCATCAACATGTGTGTAAAGAATTGATACAATAGAGCACACGAAGGACCAGCAAGCACCATGATAACGCTGGCAGTATGACAGGCTAAGAAATTTCTACAACGACCAATCAACTTTAAGAAAACCTGTTCAAATTGAATATAGCATATATTATATAAGATCAATCTAAACTAAAAAAGCGTCAAAAACTACAAAAAATTGCTATAGTCACATAGAGTGCGATCCATAGAAAATAAAATAGTGTCATGTTAGAGACGCGTTTCGTTTAACTAGGCCAAACCTGAAACATTGCAAATTGCTGACACCTAAATGCCAGTGCAATAGTAACAAAGCATAGTTTTAAAAACACAAATTGTTAACTGCAGCACACAAGTTGTTAGACTAAACAGTTAGAAATTCACGGTTAGAGCTGTAGCATCGCATGAATAGCCAAAGGACGGCACGTTTACCACTTACCCTGTGTTATAACTAGAAAGGGTGGCAAAAGAAGTCATCGAACGTTGAGATGCGGAAAGCACATAAAATTTAATGTGTCAATAGAAATTAACATTTTTAACAGTAAACAAACGACATAACGGAGTAAAATCTTTACAATCGTAAGCAGTCGTCAAAATGTACGAAATTTGTAAAATAAAATAAAACGTTCCGCATCGTTGGCAAACAGTCATGAAAATGCTTACCACGTAGTCAACGAAAAATGGCACCTTCTCACGATCTCGATAGTAGTCTCGCGCATATTGATCAATTCTTTCTGCAGAATGAAATAACAGAATTCGTGGGAAGTTGGCAACACAAAAGGAAATCTCCAAATTTATTTATTAGTATTGGAAATTCACGAGCGTCCAACCGATGTAATAAAAATGGGAAACCAATAACCATGCAATATTAATGGTAACCATATTTGATGAAAAAAGGCACTGCTGCTAATCGATCAATAACAATATATATATATATATATATATATATATATATACTGAACGCGTCTCTAATGGATAAGCATAAGTGCTCTTTGTGTTAAGTGTGGTTTCTATTAATATTTCAGCGTCATTTTTTTCTTAAATTCATGAATGCTTCGCAACACCAAGTACAATGTTTTAATTATAACCATGCTGGATTTCTATTTTTTAATTCAATCAGAACTATTTTAGTTTAGTAATTATCTGCGAAACCATACGATTGTTAGTAGTTACATTGTGTGTTGAGTTTTGACTAGGATTTCGCTGTGTTGGTCATAGCATGTACAAGTTCCCCCCTCATATGATGCCTGGCGTGTCACATAGTGTTTTTTTTGTCCCTCTGGTAACAATGCAAGGTGTACAGTTTTCATAATTAATCGATAATATTGTCGTTAAATTTTGGCAGAAGTTAATTGGGATAGGGATGCCATTTGCGCAGTTTGTTGTCAGTTCAGCTTAATGTATATTGACGCTGATCAAATATGCGGTCGATTTTTCCAGGATACTGGAATATTGCTTCAGGTTTGAGTGATACGTGGTCATATCGTGTTTATTTAACTTTAAGGTACTTAAACCGGGCGCTTGAAGTTTGATACAAAGAACCTCTTATATTTATAATTTTTTTCAACTTTGTTTTGTCTAGAACTGAGAAATTGATTAAATTGACTGTGTGTCTGTTTCATATATAGTCTCCTAAGTTGCTGAATTTACTGACGCAGGCGGGACTTTTAAAATGAAATTGAGGTAAATGTTCATGGATGCTGTTGATCAACTAATTTTCTGTATTACAATGCATATTTACACATAAATGTAAATTTTTAAATGATGTACGATCTAATCTTCGAAGATTAGGTCGCACCTCGTTTCCAGTGGTTAGTACGAACAACGTTGAAGCCTCCGAAAGAGAGGGACGAATCTCCATTCAGTCAAAAAGACAAAATCGATGCGTACTTGGAAATGGGGATCAATAGGATCTTTGCGAAACTGATAGTGCAAAGCGACAACCCGAAAACGCAAAATGCATTGCGTTTATATTAGTTTTCTAAATTTGTGCAAAAATAGCCGCAAAGTAATCCGTTTAACATTTATTTATATCCAGATTCACGGACTTGAGATAAAATTAATTCTATTGTTAGTGACCAGTCGCAAAGCATAGCAAAACTATTGTCAGTTACACGTAATGACGCGCTTCGATCTTTCATGCCCACCATCAGAGTATGACGACAAACTACCAAGGATCAAACCACACTGCACATATAATTTATTGAACATAAGATGCGTACTTGAATATTCCTCTGCAAACGCTGTCATCTGTTTCACGCAGCCAGAAAGAAATCCTTCACGAATGGCATTCCCCAAGAAATGCAGTAAGTTTCCTTTGCCAAGCTGAAAGACGGGAAAGCATTTTTTAGAACAGAATCACATGAAATAAAAATTAGCTCTGGGAAACGATACCCAAATTTTTTTAATTGTTTATTTAATACTCAAATTTAGTTGAAAACTAAAAAAATGGAATATAGCCGTCGTAAATCCAGATTCAGTATAATGTAAGTTTAAAAATTTAAACAAATGCGTTATTTTATAGACAGATGGTAAAACACATGACCTATAAATTACCTATTCAGAGATTTTAAACCATGCTGAATTTTATCACAGCCAGCAACGAAGCATTCCCGTATAAAACACAGAAATTTCCAATAATAAGTCAAAAAGCAAGTCCACTTCAATTTAAGAACTTGTGCTACTTAAAATTAACACACTAGATATTAATCATTTCTGAGAGTATCCATTATTTGGCCAAATGAACGAAACATGAGACTAATTCCAATGGCGCAGATTCATAAATTCCTATTTACAAAGCATTTAAATTGATGATGAAGCGAAAGACATATTGTGCAAGAGTATACTTTAATAACAATTTAGTTTAAACCAAGCTTTCTGATTTCCAAAGCATACGCTATAATTGCACTTCTGTCAATTCCATATAGTTGCACGTCACCATCTTATTTGATAACAATCAGGTCACAATATAACGCAGCCAAATAAAAAACAAATAGGTGCAATATATTTTGTAGTATTTGACCTGTGACAATGCTAAAGTAGTTACTTTGCCTAAACAATGGTTGATCGAAACGAACAATTATTTGCCCAGATGTTAGGCTAAACGCCGACCAAACAGTTAATATAAACTTTTATATGCAACCTATGCATATGTATGCATATAGATGTTGTAATCGGCTATTTAATCACGTCAGACCGCACTCACATTAACCAAAAGTCGCTTGAATGGGCGAAAATAAGTGGGAGCCTTGCGGAAAAAGGGCTCAGTAGAAAGGCCTGATTAATTACGCCCTAGTGGCATTGGACCGCTGAATCCCACCGTGCGGAAGATCTTGGTCTCTATTTATTGTATTGTTACGAGCAACTCTTAGTCTCAACATGTTTGTAAAAACATTTTTGAATACAAAATATGTAATAAATAAATCATTGGTGACAACGAGGACCGATAACAAAATTGAGATTCTCTGCGATTAATTTGTCGCATCACCGGAATTAGTGCTAGCAGTCTAGCCGAATGGCCATCCAGGTAAGCTGAAATTTGCATAAGCGAAGACAGACTACGGTGTCTTTTTACATGACTAGATATGCCACAGTTATACGAACATCTTTACAGAACTGTAACGACACAAATTAATGGCCGACATATTGCGTAAATTAAATTCAATTTTATTTATGTTGCACCAATGAGAAAAAAGCGAAACTTGCCGTTTAATCAATAGTGTGCAAGTAGACATATATTACTATGGCATGCTATTTAAACACGGCAATTTACCATGCAAGTCAGTTGTCGCATTTGCATTCTGCTTTGCGTTACGCGTATGCGTTTTGTCGGCTGTCAATACCTACGCTGGTGATTTGATTGTTTCACCAACAATTGGCTACATCCGTGACTCATCTTGTTGCTGTACAACCAGCGAGACGAGCCAATTAATTGCAGAACCTGAACGACGTTTTCCACATCGTGATTACAACTCGACAACGGGAGGAACAACAACCAGAATCCACCCAAGGCTCTAGGACATCTTCACACTCTGAATAATTCAGGAGAACGCACGACCAGGCCCTGTTAAGGGCCCCCTATCAGTAACAAAATCTATATTCAGAGCACCTTAACCGAGTTTTTAACGTCGTACGGCATTTACTTGAAGCCGGGGCGTTTACAGAACGTAGGCAATTTGAAAGTTTTTGCTAACCTGAAATTCGATTTTCCAATAAGGAGATAATTGTACGATTTTATTCAATATTATTTTTTATCACAGTGTCAGCGCAGAAGCTATCAAGTAAGAGTTGAACATAGAGATAAAGTTGCGAATTTGCTCATCAGAGAAATTAAAGATAAAACGTGTGGCCGGTTTATGATAGCAAAAAAACGCGGTTCTCAACTAATATCATGTAACTTGATAGTGTTATGATTCGATGCATTCTCTTGGCTATGCTTAAGGATATGGTCAGCTGAGCGTCAATAAACATGAAGCTGGAGCAAAATTTACGAGTCGATATTCGATGTGCCGGCACGGTCGCACCAAGAAAACTAAACTGGCAAAGGCTTACTTAGCCATACTGGTGTTGTGTAGAGGTTTAGTTTGCCTCACTTCTGTGTGTTTCTAGATAAATATGCTCACAGTCACCAGGTCCTTCCCCTACTAAATCTCAGTATAATAATTTGTAAACATAAATTATAAATTTTGTTGTAAATAAAGAATTTTCTTTTGATTGTTATTCTTCTTATGGTTATCATATGACATTGAAACATTAGTAACTAATGGCTTTTGTACAGGTGTGCATTATGATGATGATGATGATGATGGCTGGGGCATTGTTTTGTACTCCCGCTAAATATTCCACTCGATAGGTTGCAGAGGCCCTTTCGGTGGATAGTTTTGAGTTACAGAACCGATAGATTAGTGTTCATGAGTCCCCACAAAACACGACACTCATATTGGTAAAAATCAAACGGGAATCTAACGTCAAACCGTGTTAAGTATTCCATTCTGCATTAAAGATATAGAATCTTTACGTAAACAAATGCACACAAGCCGTATATCAGAAACAATCAAATGAATAGCACATAAAAACAAAAAGTTAAAGGTAATGTAATTGAGCATAAAATATAGAATGCCACAGAAATTGACTAAATATAAACAGTATACGCCAGTGTATTAAAAACTAACCATTTCATTGACAGGTGTCATCACAAGAACGGGGAGCTCAGTAAAGTAGCAGGACGAACCATTTAATTCAGGTGGTTTTGTTCCATACCAATCCTAGAAAAAATAACGGCCAAATGAATAAAAATGTAAAGAAACACATCCTAAATTCTGAATTCCACACACATTATATTTTGCCAGTCATTTGTATTTTTAAAAATTATCAAAGTTAGGCTTCAATATAATATGGTTTTCAAGCCATTCTAAGGCATTATATTTTTTGAAGTGTTTCGCGGCTAGTATTACTATTATAATTAAAATCATGATTGCGAAATTCAAATATTTTTTTTTAACCGAGCTTAAAAGGACAATATTTAAACATTATTTCTCCAGAGTGCTTAATAACAACTGTCTTATTTATGGATTAACGAGAAACTAATTTGGATGGAATGTCTATAATACAGAACAATAATAAACTTGAAGAAAGGAAATCACATTAATGCATCACTTTTCTAGACTAATACGAATGGTACAAATATAATTTAACAATTAACAAATATGTTATCAAATGCATGAAACTGTTTAACAAGTTTTCGTAAATATAATATTTGTTAGATTTTGATAGCTTAAAAATAGATCGTTTCAAATTCTCTGTACTTCCGGGCAATTTAGATTACGAGTGGTTTCTAGATCCAAGTAAATAAGTAAAATTGTTGATCAGTTTATCACACCATGGAAGCATTGGGCAAAGCGGTAGGTAAAAATATAGCATAAACGTATGATAGGTCATACAATTTGTACATTATATTTTTCTAATGCGAAAGAAACGGAACTATGAAAAAATTGTAGACGAAATGGAGAGTCAGAATCACACGCGTCAATAATTAATGCTTTTAAACAGAAGAATATATTTCGAAGCAATCATTAACATTTTCATTTTTAATGAGTACATTGTATCAAACCTAACAATTCTTCTAGCATGGAACATATTGCGTAAAAGGTAACTGATTGACCAATCAGAACGAAAGAAAATATCCGTTGTTCAGATGACACATAATTTAATGAATTTTAATTTGAAAGGCAATCCACCCTATGGAACAAAATTTCATACCTTTAGAGAAACTCTTAATTATTCAGGACTCGATTAGCTGACGAAACGAGTATTATTGCCTGATCTTTGTTTTTAATAACAAGTGTTTGTCCAAATTGTTTTTCGACCGAGAATACTCGGTACTCCATTTCAGGGCGTTTAATCAGTTCACAGCTCATCACAATTTATAAAAGTAAACTAATAAAGAAAGTGTGAAATTAAATTTTTACTGTTTCATTTATACGTATGCTTGGGTAATCGCATAATATTTAACTGACATTTAAATAAACAAGATTTTCCATTGTTCTTTTTCATAATTTTCGACCCCGAATTTCCAGGTTCATCTTCAGGGTCGACACAATACGCACAGGAGTAAAACACAACTTGTGGCAAAAGTTGTGTTTTACTCCTGTGCGTATTGTGTCGACCCTGAAGATGAACCTGGAAATTCGGGTTCGAAAATTTGGAAAAAGAACAATGGAAAATCTTGTTCCAACGTCATTTCCAGACAATCAGCTAATTGATGGCTTAAAGAAGAAGGGACAAGTGAGAACCCATCAATTGAGGCAAAAAATTACATCATCTGAATATGAAGGAAGTTCAAGATTTTACCGACCTATGAGTGCTATCAATTGTCCCGCACAAGAAAAATGCGGTCAAATCCACAACAAGAAGGACAGCACTGAGCACAAAAATGGATCTTTTAAAATTTAAATAGACAGACATGTGTTAAGTACATGGGAGTGTGTCTAGAACCGATAAATATTCTGTTAAATATAATGAAAAAATGAAGCAGATCAATAAAGAGACGAAAATATTTGACTCAAAATAGTAAATTCCTATTAAATATAATTAAAAAAGGAAGAAGATCAATAAAGAGACGAAAATATTTGACTCAAAATAGTAAATTCCTATTAAATATAATTAAAAAAGGAAGAAGATTAATAAAGAGACGAAAATCTTTAAATCAAAATAGTCAATTCCAATTAGAACTTTTCTAACTTTAGCGTTTTTAACGCCCACACATAACTTTGAATTTCATTCTTATGTGGCATTAAAACAATAATTCCTAAATACTGATGCATTTTGTGCGATAGATATTTGTGTGTCTGTCATGGCCAGGACCAATGCGTTGCCCAGAAAATTATGGTTTGGTAGACGGATTGCCATTGAAACTAATAATTTTCAAAGTATGAGTCGGTTTTCTTTGTCAGCCAAATAATGGCCAAGTGTTCAGACAGTCAAGGCAGCACCAAAACATTAAGGAACAAATAAACAACATTAAAACGAAAGATTTGCTATGCAGTTATCAGTAAAATCGTCACTAGTATGAAGTAACATAACAAATGTATAATTATACGAACATTGGTTTCGCGGGTGGTGATAACAACTATTATAATCAAGGTTGCGGTCTTGATATAAGCACCTGACCCATTAATTAATTACATATGCCAGTATAAACTAAGAATTATATAGTGTAGAAGAGGCAATTCAGTCAGTAGACCGGGAAATCATCATGTACTGGCCAGAATTTGCCGCGCACAGGGCTCGAACCTGGGCACGTCTGTTTCGGATTCTGGTGCTCTAACCACTGATCCACCCTGCCGCACACTACATTACACATAGTTCTCATTTATATAATAACTAATAGTCTATTTTACTTTAGGTGGAGCTCATATGGCATCTATTTAGACACAAAGTTCCAACTAATCATCCCAAATCTGCCATTACTGAACAGATACCAAAGTACAGGGTGAAGTGGTATTGAAATGAACATTTATATAATTAAACGACCTTTGGTTGCGGCAAATTTTGGCCAATACATGATGAGTTCCCAATAAGGACGAAACCGGTCTACTGGATGAATTGCCTTTTATACACTATACAATTCTTAGTTTATGCTGACATGTAAGTAATTAATGGGTCAGGTGCTTATATCAAGACCACAACCTTGATTATAATAATAACAAATGTATGTCGGGTCCAAACATAGCAGAACTTACTGCTGAAATAAAGGTAGGTAAAAAACATATTTTATTAACAAAGCTTCGAAAAATATTATAAATATAAAAAAATTGTTTACCGCTGCATCTTTTGCCAGCGAGTTAATCAACCAAGAACGGTGCTTCTCAATGGTAGCCTTGAGGTAACTGTAAATAGAAGATGGAATTTAATTTATTACATAAACCTCATCAAAAACGGGCAATGCTTAAAGCACCAGTCAGCTTGGGATAACAAAAATGTTTTCATATTTATAAGTCATTGAAAAAAAATAAGTGAAGAAATTATCAAATTTCATTACATAACAAGAATGAAATTGCTACGTCATAACAAATAAAGTTATATGATCCATGCATTGCCTTAAACTCTAATCTCAACGCACGTACAGGTCTACTGAGCATTGAGCAAGAGAAGAGCTTAATAGTGGAAGGCAGAATTAACATGTCTTAACTTTATCCTGTCCACTTAGTCACATTTTCGTAAATTTTACGGTGTATGTGTGATTAGAGGCCTGAGGATGGGTTGGGAAAGACCAAATCGAAACATTGCCAGTCAACGAAGATAAGATCGGACCTCATTTCCAATGGGTATTATGAACGATATTGAGGCCTCCTCACTCAGCCTGAACGAAGAAAATATGGATGCGTACTTGTAAATTACGATCAATCGGATCTTTGCGAAACTGCTAGTGCAAAGCGACAACCCGCGAACGTAAATCACGGAGATTCAACATATGAAGCTCGCACTCCGCAAACTTGCAAAGAATATTTGGCTGAACAATATCATTTTATTCTATTTGATTTATTGCAAATAAACGGCTACATTATGATTTCCTACTTAACTTCGGTCAATATGTATACATGTATGTCTTTTCTTACACGCGCACTGAAAATTGCATCAGTTTATATACCTTGTGTACTTATTAATTTAGATCACCAGGTGACATTTTTGTTAAAAACTGTTGTCGGTATTTCTCATTTGAACCTTCGTGGAATGTATAATTTAACATAATTTATGTGATTTTCTTGTTAATAAAAAAACGAAATTCAGTGATTAGGATCTATTAAAATAGTAAGAGACTAAGAGGATATTTAGTGCATTTATCTGATCTGCGTTTTGACTAACGCAGTTAATCTTTTCCAGTAGTTTTCTATCTTTTCCAGGCTGTCTTTATCGGAAGCCTTCTTCAGTCGGTCCATCTTTACCAGTTTAAAAAAAACTGCGTTAGTCAAAACGCAGATCAGGCAATTTCGATTAATCCCGTTTCGCAAAAAAATTTTCCTTTAAAGAATCTATAGCGCATTTCCGGTTTGTTGTGAATTGAGCACTACAAAGCCTGAACTGAATGATGATTTACGACGTTAAGACCACACAAATAAACTATTAGAACGATTTTTTGCATATATAGGCAATACAATTTAACAATAATTGATTGCGCGGGTGGTGGTGGAATAGGTGTTTACTTCAAGCTCGCAAACTTGATTTAAATAATTGTTACCATCACCCGCGCAATCAATTATTGTTACATTGTAATGCCTATATATGTATTTGTGGTGAAAGTTACAAACAATTAATGTTTGTGACTGCATAGAAATTGTGCAGCCGACATTTCCAGTCAAATTCAATGTATGCGAGACTGCTAACATTGATTTCCATATATATTCAATGCGGTTTGATCCTCAATAGTCAGTTTGCCGTCGTAATCTGATGATGATCACGGAAGGTCGAAACGCGTCAGTGCGTTGCGGCTGGCGGTAGTTTTGTTATGTTGTTCGGCGATAGGTTTAATACAATCTGATTGGTGTTTACTTCAAGCTCGCAAACTTGATTTAAAGAATTGTTACCATCACCCGCGCAATCAATTATTGTTAAATTGTATTGTCTATATATGTATATGTGGCGAAAGCTGCAAACAGTTAATGTTCGTGACTGCATAGAAATTGTTCAGCCAAAATTTCCAGTCAAGTTCAATGTATGCGAGACTGCTAGAGGTGAGAGCTGCATATCTAAATTTGATTTTCATATATATTCAATGCGGTTTGATCCTCGATAGTCAGTTTACCGTCGTACTCTGATGATGATCATGGAAGGTCGAAACGCGTCAGTGCGTTGCGGATGGCGGTAGTTTTGTTATGTTGTTCGACGACTGGTTAAATACAATGGGATCGGTGTTGAATTAAAGAATTATATTAATAAAAGAAATTTATAAATAGTCATGTGACATGTCGCTTACTTATTTCTGAGTTCCGCTAATTTAGTTTCAGGGAGCAAATTAATAGGATATTCAAGATTAAGTTCATTGAAATTAATGTCCAGATTCGGATGTTTCATAAATTCTTCAGTGCTAAAATTAACATAAATATTAAAATAAATCAACATTTAAACAGTAAGAATATCATGATAGATTTGATATTATTCAACAAGCGCAAAAAAATTATTTAAGTGTTTAACCGATTAATACGTTCTATAATAATAGTTGTTAGAAAATGTAGTGAAAATGTTTTGGTTTGACTTCTTCTTATTGACTTGCTTTAAGTGAGAAATACAAACAGCGCTGGAGAGCTGTCAGTGTGGACCAAAGAGTTATAAAGGTACACAAACCATCACTCTTACGATCAAGTGCGGACCCAAATGATGGGCACAAACACGTTCATGTCAGTTCTTCGTTAGATAGATTACAAATAATAATGCAGGTGCTTTAACGATTAAATGGCCGCAGGTATGAAAGACTATTTGGAAAATAATAAAATTTTACACAAAAAATTTACAAAATAGACAAAAAACAATTAAGACAGGCATCAGACTGTTAATCTTTTGTCTTCGCATAAAAATTATACTGAAAAGAGTGCCTATTTTCATGTTTCACGAACATTTTTTAATTATTAGGCTAGTTATATTATTAATAAAGAATGATTTCATTGCTAGACCTGTCAATTTCAAAACACAGTACTAGAACCCGTTCAAATGAGCGTCCAGTCAGGTGCCAAAGCAAAAATAACAGCTTATACAAGATAAAATTTTAAATGCTCAAAATGAGCCTTTATTAAATTAATACAAAAGATTTAATGGTACAAGAAGCAAGTTGAATTTTAGCTTAAATATCATTATTTAAAAAATACATAGATATGCCAACCTATTCTAGCGCTATTCTTGTTAGTAGAAATAAAAATTGAAATGTAACAACTTACTGATAAGAGTTGATCCAACCTAACAGCTGCGCAATTTGTGTATCAGTGAGATCTTCTTCAATTAGATTATGCACCTTGAAAAGCAATTATAGAAATATACCAATCTGCTTTATAAATCTAGTTTAAAAAATTTAATTCATGACAATGCAAAACGTTCAACTTAAGGATGAATATAGAAAGCTCACAGTGGAAGCAAATAAGAAAATTAAATGGCCGAAACTAAATACAAAATGCTAAAAATATATGCCAGCAAAAGTGAGAAAAATTAAATTTCACTGGAGTGCATATAAAAACTAAATTCACAAAAATATTAAAACTACACACACAAGTTAACTAGTCACTGAAATCAAATAATATAATATATTAGCTTAAATGTAGAACACAGCAGATGAAAATATAAAATCTTGATAGGCCATTTTCCTGCTTTCTATTGTAGAACAAAGTGTAGCTTTTTAAGCACGTGCGACAGTAGCCAGTTGTACCAGTACCAGTGGCATAATTATTGCCAGTCCCATCTGAACAGAAAGATCTCCATCACGAAAAAAATTAACATCCTATAATATATTTTTTCCGTATTGCTGTCTTTTAATGACATGCCACCATGCACTAGTTGAACGGAGAGGGGGGTTATAAATCATCTTAATTTAAACCAAACGTACGAATTTTCGTCCTTTATACTCATTGGTGAAATGAAGAAGCTTCAATTTATCGATCATAGGATTCCCCGCACTACTGGAGTCCGTTCATGAGACTAATTTATTTTTTTGTTTTTTTACAGGTTAAGTCTCAGGTGTTTAGCCAGAGTCGAAGTTTCACGTGAGCTTCTGCTTAATGCTTTAAGATAACGCGTTTATCTAAAACTAAATACAGCAGTTTCATGTTTAAACAACAGTAAGTTATGCCAAACGTGACGTTTACAAAATTTAAGAAACATACGTGCATTCCAATTGCATTGTGGTACATCTCAACGTATCGTTCGAATATTCCGTAGTCCGGTGGAAAATACAGCACACAAACATTCTGTAAATTATAAAATTAGAAATGCCAAAAATTGAATCTCTGATTAAGCCCAAAATGCAAAAACTATGAGACCAATTGTTAATCTCAAAATATTAAACGACAATAGCATAATTTGTTGTTATATATTTAGATGTAGCATTGTGTTGAAATTAAAAGAGAATTTTTTTTTATTTTCCATTACAAAATTTCCATGATCAAATTAATTTACACAAAGAGTAATAAGTGATTACCTTCGAACAAGTTTCTATAGGAATTTATGTGCATAATTCTTCTACTTGTCACATGTCAAAGACAGGCTATTCTAGGAAGACAACGTGGTCTCAGAAACGAACTAAGTGCTTATTTTGTTAGGCGTGATACCAAGTTAATTAATAGAGGGCAATAACGATATGTCACGTGTGAAATATTGGAATCTCACGAAAACGCGTTTCTTCCTTAATGATTTCAAAGAAAGCTTGCTGTATATTTACCATTATTTTAAAGGTTGTAAACACCAAGATTTGGCATTGAGACAAAATGTAGAAAATCTATGTGAATGGAAATTTGTCTAATCACCTGCTATTTAAGTATACGTCTCGTACTATGATCCAGATTGACATAGGTTTTCGCTATAATTAAACGAACATTGGTTGCGCGGGTGGTGATAACAATTATTATAATCAAGGTTGCGGTCTTGATATAAACACCTGACCCATTAATTGCTTACATATGTCAGTATAGACTAAGAATTGTATAGTGTAGAAAAGGCAATTCATCCAGTAGACCGGTTTCGTCCTTATTGGGAACTCATCATGTACTGGCCAGAATTTGCCGCGGACAGGGCTCGAACCTGGGCACGTTTGTTTCGGAATCTGGTGCTCTAATCACTGAGCCACCCTGCCGCACACTAAGTTACACACAGTTCTCATTTATATAATAACTAATATGGTCTATTTTACTTTAGGTGGAGCTCAGATGGCATCTATTTAGACACAAAGTTCCAACTAACCATCCCAAATCTGCCATTACTGAACAGATACCACAGTACATGGTGAAGTGGAATTGAAATGAACATTTATATAATTAAACGACCATTGGTTTCGGCAAATTTTGGCCAGTACATTCCCAATAAGGAAAAAACCGGTCTACTGGATGAATTGCCTTTTATACACCATAAATTTCTTAGTTTATACTGACATATGTAAGCAATTAATGGGTCAGGTGTTTATATCAAGACCGCAACCTTGATTATAATAATTGTTATCACCACCCGCGCAACCAATGTTCGTTTAATTATATAAATGTTCATTTCAATATCACTTCCCCATGTAATGTGGTGTCTGTTCAGTAATGACAGATTGGGCATGGTTAGTTGGAACTTTGGGTCTAAATGCATGCCATATGAGCTCCACCTAAAGGAAAAATTGACTAACCAAGTTACATTAGTTAGTAGATGACTGAAAATTGTGTGTAGTTTAGTGTGAGGCAGGATAGCTCAGTGGTTAGAGCACCAGATTCCGAAGCAGACGTGCCCAGGTTCGTATCCTGTCCGCGGCAAATTCTGGCCAGTACATGATGAGTTCCCAATAAGGACGAAACCGGTCTACTGGATGAATTGCCTTTCTACACTATACAATTCTTATTTTATACTGGCATATGTAGGTAATTAATGGGTCAGGTGTTTATATCAAGACCGCAACCTTGATTATAATAATGAGTTTTCGCTGTTTTTGGTGAACATAACATCAATAGACTACACCGCATAACTTAAAATACTCTTTTCTGTTAAGTTGTATTGTCGATGTTGCTTTGACTTGAAACTGATTGCGTAGAGGTTTGGTTTGCCTCACTTCTGTGTAATATATACTCATAGTAAATAGGTCCCCCCTTATAATTCACACTTATTTAATAGTTTGTGCCCAAATCATTATTTTTGTCATAATTATCACTCATTTAAAAAATTTCTTGTTTTTTTGTCATTTTTCCTATGGTTATATATAGCATGATGTTGATGAAGACTCATTGCTGTCATACTAAATAGATCAATGCATAGACGTTTGTTCTGCGCAACCACATATACATACATAACAGTGCTTATTCTAGCTGATCATATCGAGAACCAAGGATCTCATTTTGTTTGTCATCTAACGTACTACTGACAGATAGCACGCTCTATGTTTTGATGTTTGCTACTTATTTTATAATATGCATGGGATAACATTTGTTTTAAACGCTCAATAAAAGTTAATCTGACATCTTAAAGTAGTACACTGGATAATTTAGCAGAGTAACCTGAACGAAACTGTAATATTGCATTTGAATAAATTGAAAAGTTAAAAGTCGGTCTGACAGCTCTTGCATATTATAATGTCTTAATTTTTGCTGTTGCCATAAATATCCCGAAGTTAGGCTAAAAACGACTTAATTCGCCCCCTAGGATTATAGTAAATAGGCTTCGTGGAAGGTAACGCTATCTATAAATCTCAGTACGTTACCTGTGCGCGTATGCAGAATTAGGACATCCATTATTTCCTACGCGTACAAAACAGCAGCAAATCTCCAACTTTCGAAATCATCCACGAATTTTATTAGAATTCACACGTAAAGCAGCACACCTAAATTTCTCAACCACGCATATTTAGCAACGTATTACAATTAAGAGTTATTGAATACAGATAAATACGATTTGACTTGTTAGATTTTCTATCTAGTTCTATTTTCAGTCAGTAAGGGTGTCATGATGTACAGACTATTCCGAAGAAACTTGGCTCAACAGCTATTTTAGACAGTCTATTTGTGGACGGCTTCAGAATGACAGGACCAATGAGAACGCATTAATCAATGCGAAATAAAAGCTATGCATCTTATTGTAATCAAGGTTGCGGTCTTGATATAAACACCTGACCCATTAATTACTTACATATGTCAGTATAAAATAAGAATTGTATAGTGTAGAAAAGGCAACCAATGTTCGTTTAAACTATGCATCTGTTAATGTAAAGGAATCAAGTTTTTATCGACTAATGCGTGTTATCAATTGTCCCATAATAGACTACTTCGGAAACAATATAAGAGAGCATTAATTCTGAACTGAAGGTAATGCACATAAATGATATGATGTAACGCTATTTTAACACACTCTCGCCGTTTCAATGTTTATTTTTTTTGCTTCACAAAAATACATCATTATTACTCGTAGATACTCGAGAAGAAAATGATAAATGAATATTTATTTTATCTGAAAAAAATTTAATAGTACCCTTACACATAGAAATGGCAGCATTACACTTTAAAAATCGACCATTTCAAATGAAGCCCATCTTTACTTTAATTGGTATACAAGTTAATTTTATGGTCTTAACAAGATTTTGAATAACTTCCACTCATTATCAAAGGTTGTGATAGATAGAGCATAACAATAAAATTTATATTACACCTTGATTGACAAGAATAGACTCAGTACAAAATCAATGGATAAGTAAAAAATAAATATTTTAAAGGTGTATATATAAAGCTAAATATTTTTATTACACAAGAAATGTAGTTAATTCAGAAAAGTACACAAGTGCTTTGGAGAAGAAGAGGGACATATCACGTTGGGCAATTAACTAGTCCAGTTTCGTTTCATATTAAGCCAGTCAAAATCAATTTTATAAGTGACCATTCAAAAAGAATCTCACCATTTAGGCTTTAAAAATGTAAAATACCTAACAATATATTCTTTCTAAATAAAATTAACCAACACATGACAAATTAAATATTAAGAAACATAAAAAAACTGCTGTAGGATGACTTAATCAAACTTTACTTTTGCAGTACGTAAATCTTGAAGAGCACATTGTCTTATCATTTCATTATGCCGAGGCAATCTGTTTTTATCACGATCGCTATCCATCATACTTCCTAAAATTCTACGAAAACGAACAACGTATTAAAAACAATTGTAATTTGAAGCTAAAATATGTTAAACTATATAAATGAATAATTTTATTAGACACACTTCACCGAAAATTATGATAGTATGTTTATATAATAAATATACACAGCATAATACGCGTATTCTTCTCAATGCTGTATAAATAGACAAAGAATCAGCTTTGTACAATTGATGGACGTGGAAATTTATTATTGATATCCGATGGAAATAGGATTTGAATTAATTATTTCACTCATAATAATCTTCACATAGGGCACACATTTATGACTTCCTGGGTAAATTTTATCACTGGAGTGCAACTTTAGTGAGACTCAAATTTGTGGCATACCATCTAAAAGTCATTCAGTAATTTAAAGAACCCCAAAATCGTAAAACTTTATCAGGAATGATGTCGCCTTGCCTGAATGCCAACTTGGCCATAATGGTGTTGTGGAGAGGTTTAGTCTGCCTCATTTCTGTGATTTATCCTGATAAATTTACTCATTGTAGCAAGGTATTCCACACAAACACACACACACACACACACACACATATATATATATATATATATATATATATATATATGAAAATGTAAAATAAGCAGAAAATGTGAACGTGTATAGTATGAAATAAGGGAACGGCCGATTAATTGCGTGCATCACCTCCAAGGCAGGCTCAGTGCCTGGACATGTATTTACTGCTTTGATAAACCAGGTTTCAGTCTGTTCATTCACGGAGCATCATATATGGCTACCGCGTTTATTTTATTTCATTTGGTTATTATCTTGAAGGATACGTTTGGAAAACATACGTGTGAGGTTTCAACGATCTGCTACGCAATTGCAGACGTGTATTCACTGTTTGGTCTGATATTTAAAGGTCTGGTCCGTTAGTCGACAATTTACGCATGTATATGCATAAATAAAGTTTCAGTTCGAAATTAATGGCTGTTTCTCTTTAATGTATAATGAAAGCAATTTTTTACGCTAAATAACACTTTTAGTTTAGCTGCATTATTTTTTCGTGTTAATACCGCTTCAACCGTTTTCCTTGTTGCGCGGAAAACTGGGAAATAAAAGGTTACTGTATCTTAGCACATGGGAAGAGCACTATGTGTTTTTGCAATTTTAACAATTAATATTAATTAAGAAGTACATCTAATTCATAAAAACTAAAATAGTCTAACTTTACTTACTTATTTTGGATTAAAGATGCCAAACTTTTCATAAATATATCCTTAAAACGTTTTGGTCTGTCATCAGGCATAAACCCAGTTTTTTTGAACCGCTTTTGCCAAATCGCGTCGGCTCTACAGGTGGACAAAATATAAACAGCTTACCTCTCTTCACGATCTATTACACGAATGCAATTTGCAGTAAGCACAGTTTGAGTAATAACTGCACTAGAAAGCATTGAGCCGATTCGGATAACTTCGTTCATCATAGAGTTATTTAATTCCTTAATATCTTTGAAGTACATGCGCAAAATCTTTTCCTATAAATAAATTAAATCAATACATCAGTATCCATATCTGAATTTTGTTTATGACACTCTGACATTAATTCGTCCCGGATACCTTCCAATTCTTGGATACTGCAGAATAAGTATTTCAACCTACATTTTATGGCCTTCCAAAAGCTTCTTGGATTCAATAAGCATTTTGCAATGATCAACTGCTTCAGGAACTTTCACTAAATACGACATATTATCCATTGCAGCAGCAAGCTTAGGTAATATAAATAAGAATTACCTGACCATATTTTTTTGATAAATGTTTAAGCTCTAACAGCTCCGACGGAATTACCGACAATTTTGTCATCGAATTTTCCAACTCAATCATTCTAACGTTAATAAATTCAGTCTTACCTTTCTCCATACTTTATTGATTCGTTTAGAGCACCATCTAGTTTAATTAGACCCTTTTTAACTCCATCCAATTGGCTTCGCACCGCCATTTTAAGTTGAGCCTCTGTAGCTGTCTTCTGATCCAAATATCTTAGCTTTACTGTCTCAATCTTTTCTAAATGCTCAGGCTTCTAAATTAATGTTATGAAATAAAAAAATTATATAAATGACTCGTGTTAACAAGAGCCAGCGTTTCCACAGAAAGAAACGATAATTTGAAATTCAATAATGTTGTGTGTATGTATGAGAGATATATATAAAATTTGATATTTATTAATATTTAAATACAGACAAAAAATATTTAACAACAAAAAAATAAAGGAGGTTAACAAAAACAGAGAAACGACTTGCAGGAAATGCGATAAAATAAACTATTTTGATAGTGTAAGAAATCATAAATCCCTACACAAAGATCAATGTGATATAAAACAGATGATCAACAACATAATAAATAGCAATATGGCAAAATTTAGACAAATAGAATCTAAAATTTGCAAAAAATTGATCATATCCTAAATGATGTATACTAAAACAATATTACTATTAATATTTCGCTACTTTTTGTTTCCCTTTGAGGCATGAATAACAAATCCAACGACGAAAGAAATTCGTTAATATGAGTTAAATATTTTCATTTAGAAAATACAGTTACTTATCAGTCGAAATTTTTATTATTTATAACCTACTTTTAAGAACCATCGTTTAAAAAACTAAGAGACGTTCAGCTAAATGGAGTACACACGATTTTCTTTTGTGAGTTGAGGCTTTGTACTACCAGTTTCACAAAGAATCGATTGATTCTAAATTCCCAGTACGCATCGAGAACGTCTTTGTGGTAGCTGGGGGCTGATTCGCGCCTTTCCATCGAAGGCTTCAACATCGTTCATACAAATCACTGGAAATTAGATACGATATAATCTTCATTCTCTGGCAAAGATTAGATAGTACATCGTTTCCAGCCATTCAACGAAGAATAGATCGGAACTAATTTTCAGCCAGTCAACGAAGATTGCATCAGATCTCATTTTCAGCCAGTCAACGAAGATTGCATCAGATCTCATTTTCAGCCAGTCAACGAAGATTGCATCAGATCACATTTTCAGCCAGTCAACGAAGATTGCATCAGATCACATTTTCAGCCAGTCAACGAAGATTGCATCAGATCTCATTTTCAGCCAGCCAACGAAGATTGCATCAGATCTCATTTTCAGCCAGTCAACGAAGATTGCATCAGATCTCATTTTCAGCCAGCCAACGAAGATTGCATCAGATCTCATTTTCAGCCAGTCAACGAAGATTGCATCAGATCACATTTTCAGCCAGTCAACGAAGATTGCATCAGATCTCATTTTCAGCCAGTCAACGAAGATTGCATCAGATCTCATTTTCAGCCAGTCAACGAAGATTGCATCAGATCTCATTTTCAGCCAGTCAACGAAGATTGCATCAGATCTCATTTTCAGCCAGTCAACGAAGATTGCATCAGATCTCATTTTCGCCAGCCGGGCCAGCTCCGCAACGAAGATTGCATCAGATCTCATTTTCAGCCAGTCAACGAAGATTGCATCAGATCTCATTTTCAGCCAGTCGACGAAGATTGCATCAGATCTCATTTTCAGCCAGTCGACGAAGATTGCATCAGATCTCATTTTCAGCCAGTCGACGAAGATTGCATCAGATCTCATTTTCAGCCAGCCAACGAAGATTGCATCAGATCTCATTTTCAGCCAGTCAACGAAGATTGCATCAGATCTCATTTTCAGCCAGTCAACGAAGATTGCATCAGATCTCATTTTCAGCCAGTCAACGAAGATTGCATCAGATCTCATTTTCAGCCAGCCAACGAAGATTGCATCAGATCTTATTTTCAGCGTCGACGAAGATTGCATCAGATCTCAATTTCAGTCAGCCAACGAAGATTGCATCAGATCACCTTTCAGCCAGTCAACGTAGAGTAGACCGTACCTCATTTCCAATGGTTAGTATGAACGACGTTGCAGCCTTCGGAGGAAAGGGACGAATCAGCACCCAGCCACTACGCAGCTGAACTCGATGCGTACTTGAAAATAAGGCTCATTCGGATCTATGCGAAACTGATAATGCAAGGTGAAATCCAACGTACGAAAATCGTGAATACTCAAAATGTGACGCACGCACTGCGCCATTATTCACTAAATATCATTCAGCCGGTTAACTAAATACTGAAATAATCTTAGTATGGATTTTAAAAATGGTTTATTTGACAAATTTAGGTAAAAGTTTTTAACTCTATACAAAAATTAATTAACAATTTTTATTTCGGAAATTTGAAACTCTCCTGTTAGTTTCTTAAAAAGGACTATTTTAAAATAGTATGTAGTCATTGTGTAAATTTCTTTGTATTGGTTGAGAATGCTTCCGACTGGCTTCATGAAATATGTAATGGACAATACTTCATCTGACTTCCTTGAAGTTCGAGTCAATGAAATTAAGAGGAGATATCAGCCCGAAATATCAGAGAAAATGATTGGCCTAATGCGTCAGGATAGGATTAGAAGTCAGTCTCCATCGTAATTATATAAAAAAGTATTCGAACCACGTAACACCCTAGAATAAACAAAATATTTCGGGTTAAAATACTAACTAGATTACGGGACACAATAATCATCACGCACAGTAATAAAAAAGCAATTAATAACTAATACTTCACTGTCACATAACCAAAAAAGGGCAAAATCGTCAAAACAGTTAACTTGCGGTTTTTACTGGATCACATCATAAACACAACAAAAGCTCGCAGCAAAATCTGCCCAAGAAAGAAAGAAAATTTACGAAGATGATGCTACAATAAATCTGCAATAAGATCGCCACTGAGCTCGACTCGATACAATATCGTGCAGGGTTATCAACCAACTATGATGCGCACGTGGACCTCATCCTGTCAGACGGGTAGTTTTAATTATACCCAATATGGATGTAGTTATCTGCTACTGCCATGTAACAATCTGCCAAACGTGTTTCTTAAGCCAGTCTGGGGCTGGGCGAGAGAGTTCCCTACTGGACAATAGAAATGAGGACACACGCAAAACGTGACCGAGCCAACGAAGTTGATGGAGCCTTAACTTTTTTAACGAGGAACATTTGTTGGTCTAGCCAAAAACAAGTCTGCGGGTGTCAGTGTTGGATATTTGTTGTTGGTAACCTACATGGGCTATGTATCTCAAACACCGATAGTCGAATGCCTGTATGCATCTAAAATCAACTCTAAAAGGACAAACTGTAAATAAAGTATAAAAAACTGTGCGTGCAAATGCATTGTATACACGACCTTTAATGCAGAGTGAAATACCCGCGGTTCTCCATAAATGGCGAATATTCGAGAAAACAACTCCATAATTACACAAAAAAAGCAAAAGGGAACATTGAGGAATATTGATTGATAACTTACTTCACCTACCTATATCATTTTGAATGTATTTTGTTTATTTTTTGACAAGATCTTGACTAACGGAATAATACCAGATAGTATCGGTCCAAAAGTACGCAGGACAAATAATGCCAATGATAATAGAGTAATGTAAACGATCTCTTCATCCATGAAGATAATCAAAAGAGTAAATCTCGATTATTCGCACTCAAATACACCACTAGCTTATGATGCAAGCTGGTATAGATTTACGAAAAGACGTTCTACCATCACGAATATCCTATCCAAGTGGAATTTTATCATTGCTCTAGATTATTATAATCAAGGTTGCGGTCTTGATATAAGCACCTGACCCATTAATTGCATATGTCAGTATAAACTAAGAATTGTAAAGTGTAGAAAAGGCAATTTATCCAGTAGACCGGTATCGTCCTTATTGGGAACACATCACGTACTGGCCAGAATTTTCCGCCAACATGGCTTTAACATGGGCACGTTTGCTTTGACCACTGAGCCACCGTCCGCACACTACACTAAACACAATTTTCAGTTATATACTAACTAATGTAACTTAGTTAGTCTATTTTTCCTTTATATAACAGTTAAATACAATTTGTTGCGGTGAACTAATATATATGCAAGTATGTATTAGGTGTTGCGAACCTAGTAACAAATTAGTTCAGTTGTGACCAGAAGGATAAACCAAAGGCAGCATGAACAGAAGAGTATAATCTCATGCACATCCGTTTCGTGCTTACTGACGACTCATGAGTAGGAGCCGGTATTACGCCCTTTAACTACTATATATTTGGGTGATGAATGTGGGATAATAGGACGGTACAATCTCCTAGACAAATGTGTAAACCTATGGAAGTGTAGCTAACATCATATAAAGTCTCGAAAATGCGACTTCCACGCTAACTCATTCTATACAATATATATATATATATATATATATATATATATATATAATATATATACCGACTCTGTAAAGGATACTAACACTATGGCTATTGTGTTAGTAACCGATACCAACATTATTGTACCGAAAAGGTACATGGTACTAACACTATGGTTTCCGAGTCGGTACATGGTACAAACATGATGGATATCAATGTATGCTATAGTTCACCAAAATTGAGAATTACAATTTTCTGAACACCTGTTTATTAGGACAATATTATTGGATTTTTGAATGAATGTACACGTCAACTCTGGAATGTTGTATCGAATAAGTTATTTTAAAATTTATTATATGTGTATATATATATATATATATATATATATATATATATATATGTAAAGGCCTTTGTCACTACCATAAGAGAGCCTCTGAGATGCCAGACTCGAATAACCAATATAAACGGTATGATAATCTAATTTGGAACAACTAAATCCCTCAAAACGTTTTTGTTAAACTACAGTTCTTAAGCCCTTCGATTAATTGCTCTGTATCCTCAGTTTTCTCATAGTCAGTCATAATATTAAAATAAGATTTATTATAACAATATTTGTGCTCATCGTCTTACTGAATGCCGCAGATAACTGAACAGATTTGTAAAACTTGAAAACAAATATCCACATCAATTACCTGAAGCAAATTTGAGTTCCTTCCCGAAAAGTAAATTAAGAATAATAATTTCGTTGCGAACTTCAATAATTTATTACCAAAATGTTCAAAGCCAGAACCACGCAGCAAAACGAAACACGCAACTCAAAATCACAAGACCGAATTATTTTTTTGCCACAATTACTGAGTTATTTTAGTTATCAGAATACACATTACTTAGCAATAACTGAGTAGAAGTTATTTATCGCAAAGACATTGTTTAGTACTGTGTTTGCTGGGTAACAGAATTTGTAAGTTTTGCTTTTAAAACAAAACATTGTTTTATTAAACCAGCGATAGCAGCAAATGTCCAAAATTAAAAATTGATTCATTTTTCTATTAGGAGTTATTTAATCCCCAAAAAATTAATTGACCTCCACATACTCCTTCATGTTTAAGATGTGTACTCATACATCACGAAGTCTAAATTCTTCGGTTCCTTGACGGATCTTCCATATATCTTCAATATATCGTGCTGGTACTTCGCTAGGTTTCACTTTCATATTATCTTGATCTCTTTCCTTAGTTGTCTTGGTTTTAATCATCACTACTTTTTCACATTTATCTGGATCTTCATTTTTACACATCTTCGAGTCAGATCTCTCCTCAGCCTCCACCTTCGCCCAGGTTAACTGTGGAATGCAGCGATCCAGTGCAAACACACACAACTGTAATTTATAGGATTGACTTTGAATGGGCGCTTATATAACGGAGTCAGAAATTTTTTTCTGTTCTCATTAGTTATGTATGCATGATAATCCAGTTTTAAATTTGACGATACATTTTATCTCTCAATGCTCCAACAATCCAATCTACTGAACTAGAGGCGCAATTGTGACAACTCGGAGCGTCTATTAAAAAATCTCCAGGTAATCTCTATGGCTATCCATAAAGAGGTTCTGCTATGGATGTTCCTAATTGAGCTCTGTATCTATTTCGCATTGCAGAAAAAACTATGGACAAATCATGTACGCAACTAGATCCTCCAGTGTAGCGTAATGAAGCCTTCAGCTCCCTGTGCAGTCTCTCAACCATCCCATTAGCTTTAGGATTATATGCACATGTGTGTCTTACTTCTATCCCCATAGCATTCGATGATCTGATAAATAGTTCCGACATAAACTGACTACCACGATCACTAGTTACCTTTGTCGGTACACCAAATCGTGATACGAAATTATGCAAGAACATAAGTAAGACTTCTTGAGCTATCATTTCCTTCAGGATTGCTACTTAAAACTGACGACTAAAGCGATCAATAATCGAGAGTTAATACTTCTGGCCACAAATTTCTGGCATTTCTACTATATCAATATGTACATGCATGAAATGACCCGCTGGTATACAAATCGTTTTAATTTCGGTTTTAGTATGACACCAAACTTTACAAGTTTGACTCCGGGCACATGTCCTTACCCAAACCCTTATGTTTTTGGACATCTTAAGCCATACATATCCATCAGTGACCATCCTGATAGTTCCCTAATGGAAGGATGATCAAGTTCATGCGGCTGTTGACTTATTTTAAACATTATTTCTAACGATAAATAGGATCTTGGTCGATTCCTTGATATTTCACATAGTAACCACTCATCTCCAATAACCTTGCTTTTATACGAGGACTTCTTTGCCAACACAGCTACTAAAAGATCATTAACTTGTGCTGTCAACAATTGCTGGGAAAAATTATTAGAAGACACAACACAGAACGGATTATATCTTCATCTCATATATTTGGTCTACTGAGGTTCCGCCACCAAATTCTCTTTTCCTAAAATATGAGTAATGATAAATCCAAATTCTGCGAATCGGGTTATTTGTGAATTCGTCTTCCCTAGGATACTTATCAACGGTTTATGATCAGTTAATGTCTTAAACTGATAACTATCTAGGTAGGACTCAAAATACAACACTACAGAATAAACCGCTATTAACTCCTATCCAAGCGTATCATATCGCTTCTCACGATCTTGGAGTTTTCGACTATAGAATACTATCGATTTGACTATACCATTATCACTCTGATGTAACACAGCTCTATGGCTACATCGAAATCATATATAACCATCTCAAATGTCTTATTTAAATCCACAGGTGCTAATGTGATGATTTGGATTAACAGATCTTTGGCCCTCTGGAATTTTCCCTTGTCGTCTTGGCTAAAATTAATAGGCCAGGACTTCTTGATCGTACTCCGTTCACGCACTAAATGTCGAGTTTACGACACCAAAATTCCAGCTAGACCTGGTATAAAACGACGATAATAGCTAATCATATCCAAAAATCTACGCAATTGACGTACAGTTCTGGGCTCTGGCAAATCTTTGATTGCTTGGACCTTATCTTCCAAGGGTTTGATTCCATCCTTGGAAATGGATTGTCCAATATATTTAACAGTAGCGAAACCAATCCTGCTCTTTTCTGGCTTGACTACCAACCCATAATGTTCCAGCTTATATAACACATCGTCCAGGTGCTTCCGGTGTTCTTCCCTAGATTGCTTACATATAATGATGTCATATATATACACTAGCAAATGGACAGGCTTGAAGAACCTCCTACATCAGATACTGGGATATCTGACTTGCCTTCTTTAGACCAAAAGGCATACATAAGAATTCAGACGATCCTCTTACAGGAAATCGCACTGCAGCGAGCTGTAAAGACTCTACTTTTATAGGTACTTGATAGTACGCTTTCTGCAGATCTAACGTAGTATAAACCTCATAGCCCATTATATCCCTGAGCAAAGTACTATGGTTCGGTAGAGGATACGAATCACATTTCGTTACAGAATTCAATATACGATAATTTACACAAGCCCTCCATTGACCCGGTTCAGGTTTATGAACTACCACTAATGGAGATGTAAAGTTGTAATTTGAACACCCAAAAATTCCTTCTTCTCTTAACCGTTTAAATTCTTCAATAGCAACCCTTTGTTTATATTGTGCTAACGGTTGAGCCTTCGATGAACAGGATAGTAGTACCACCAACTCGATTTGGTGTTCTATGCCTGTCTTCAGCCAATTCCGCTTAGCATTGAAAGGTAGAAACACGGCCAGGTGTTTCTCGATAACACACGCCAAGTCATAGGCGACGACAGGTCTGGATAATCTCACTGACCTAACTATTGAGGCCCCACTCTCAGCACAAGTCACTATCCCAGTGCCAAATCCAATGATCTTGGATTTGGAATCTAAGTCAAGGATAAAATGGATAAAAAACCATCCCAATGATGTTATCCTTTATATAAACGACCAGAAAATTTCCACGTAGAAGGCGATTTCTTTCCCAATGTAGTTGACAATTCTTTAACACCCTCAACCTCAATTAGACTTCCAATAGCAGCCCATAGTTGACAAGCGAATTTGGGGCTATCATTTGTCACCACATCGGACAGAACTATGCTCACTTCCGCACCCTTGTCTATCAAGAATTTTAAACCACTTAGTTCATCCGCTATGACGAACTTATTGTTGCTATAGCCAGCAACCTCTTCAATATTACCGCCCAGCCGAAACATAACAGATTTACTGACTGAACTATTGCGCATATCTTCTATTAAAGCTTTCGAACCCAACTCCGGGGATTTTAGGATGCCTGCAATATGTATTCCTTGAAGCCTTGCATGCGCAACTTTCCTACGGCTCCTACTAGCGGGATTCAACTAGTTTTCCGGTGATTTATGCTGGGCCACAGGGTGAGTACTACTTTCCATCGTGGACCACCCAACCGTGGAAACATACATCCTTCGCCCTGACACTTCCCAAGATCCGCATACTTACGATGCGAAATGCACCACACGCGTGGTCTTTGAATACCCTCACGCGATTCGCCACCGCGAGGCTTGGAAGTTGGGCTCTATCCCGATATTTTTTCCTAAATATGCTGAAACGTATACATATAAATAGATTACTGCTTTCTATTTTAATATTCCATAATGCATTTAATCTAAGTAAATTCTGAGTGTGTTTAGAGCTTGCGAAGGCGATATCAAAATGTTATATATAACATTATACTTGTGAATGAATAGTGCACTATTTGTTTAATATACTTCATATTATGATAATGACAAAATAAATATTATACTTTATACATTAAATTCACTTGTTAGGTTTTGAACTTTGGTTTGTTGTATATAAATATCTGAGTTAAATATCTTTCTTATACTGTATCAATTCACATATATTTAAAAAAAATAATAGGTCATGTGCAGTTTGAATCCAAAAAGATAAGCCTAAAATTACCGTAAACAATTCGGCGACTCTCCTTGTGGCGTTAAGGCGTGCTTTTTTCTGGGCATCTTCGAAACTTATAGCATTCATAGAAATATACTATCCGTACTGTATAAGCAAAGTAATTTTAGCCCGAAATATAACAAATTGAGGCCAGGGGGCCAGGTGCTATAATAAGCCAAATGTAAAATACTATCAAATATATTACCTTTTCAATTAAATTATATGCCATTCATTCATGAATTAAAATCAAATACAAAATAAATTAGAAAAGGAAATTTAGATTTTAGTGTATGTAACCATTTGAAATAATTAATAGTGATAGGTTTATGAAAAAGAAGTAAATATGAAACCACGATATTCATAAAAATAACTATCTAATAACAAAAGTTTGTAAATTCCCTGTGTAACAAAACAAATTAATGGCCGACATATTGCGTAAATTAAATTCAATTTTATTTACGTTGCACCAATGAGAAAAAGCGAAACTTGCCGTTTAACCAATAGTGTGCAAGTAGGCATGGCATGCTATTTAAGCACGGCAATTTACCATGTAAGTCAGTTGTTGCATTTGCATCTGCCTTACGTCACGCGTGTGCGTTCTGTCGGCTGTCAATACCTACGCTGGTGATTTGATAGTTTCACCAACAATTGCCTACATCCGTGACTCATCTTGTTGCGGTATAACCAGCGAGACGAGCCAATTAATTGCAGAACCTGAACGACGTTATCCACATCGTGATTACAACTCTACAAGAAGAACAACAACAACCAGAGTCCACCCAAGGCTCTAGAACATCTTCACACTCTGAACAATTCAGGAGAACGCATTACCAGGCCCTCTTAAGGGCCCCCTATCAGTAACAAATCTCTATTCAGAGCACCTTAACCGAGTTTGTAACGTCGTACGGCATTTACTTGAAGCCGGGGCGTTTACAAAATTGGCGACCGCGCCAGGATATTGATTATTGTTCTGATTTTTTTGGTATAAATATAATTGACTTCCTTTTTCATTTATTTTGGATAAAATAGATTAACATTTGCGTTTTCTTTACCCTAATCGTGGTCTTCTGGGTATTTGGTTGGGTGTATATTCGTGGATTTGTGTTGAATTTTTTTGGGGGTGATATAATAATAATACATTGGCATCAAAGGCCACCGGGGCCTCTGTTCAACTTTCCTATGTACAAAACGGCACCGTACGTACTCGACAAGCTGAATTGCGGATTTTTGGAAGAAGTTACTGTGACGTGCTTTTGTTCTGCGCTCATACACCTGTGGAAGCTGTTTGTGGGTAAGCGTTTCGTTAAAGTATATTTATATATTTTCATATTGCTTATAAATTTATGCTTTTAAGATCCCGTAAGATTGTTAGAATGTCAGGTCCAATTTTAGATATTGATGTTCCTGTTTGGGATGGAGATAGTAAACTATTCTTTATGCGCGTAGACTCCGCTTTCTCCCCGTTTCCTGATTATGACAGTCATCAAAAACTGTCAAAGGTTTTTGCTAAACTACCTTCTGAATTGCAGCGACGGATTTATCCTAAGCTTGAGGCCATTAGGAAGCTACCTAATCCCATTTTGGGCTTCAAAACGAGGTAGAATCCTTGTTTGGGCCCACAGAGACTGAGCAGATAATAAACAAATATGCGCAGTTAGATATGCCAAATCTTGGCCCCATCGAAATATTGAGGGAATTACGGAAACGTTGGTATAAAACAAACATTTCTGACCATGAGGCTAAGGTTGTTTTTATTAACAATCTTCCACAAACATTAAAACTCTTTGCCAGACAGCTTCCCAACACTCTCTATATAGATGACTTATCTGAGAGATGTGAGTTAGAATATAGGGTTTTGGAACCCAAAGTGAATCCACCATCCTATTCTTTACCCCCGCAAGATGATAGACTCTCCTCTTTAGAGAGAACAGTGGAGAACATGGCTTATGTTCTAGAAGGATTGGCCATCACCAAATACGAGCTAAATCAAGTGAATGCTCGACCAAAATTCGTTTCCAAGTCAAATTATAATGGTAGGCGGCGATCGAGATCTCCGCAATCCTTCAATATGTATGCCCCAAAGAACTGGTGTTATAACCAGCAGAAGTTTTTTATGCTTGCCAAGTTTGTCTTTGTCGTTCCGAAGAATTTCCGAATGAGTGTCAATTTCCACAGCTGACGGAGAGGACAACAGACCGCAGGCACAAGGGTGCATCAGCATCGGGAAACGTCTGGCGCAGGAAGTAGAAGACCGTACTTTCTGCACATCAACGGCATCAACGGCGCTACAGGAAAGAAGCCATACTACAATCCGACATCCCTGTCGACTCTTTTCGTCCACGCCGAATTTTTCACATAGAGAACCAAACAGACAATGCCGGTCGCAATCACCAGCCTACTTGTTTGCATGACCCGGCCAAACAGCCCAACGAACTTCTGCACCTTCTTGATTTCAAAACTGGCGAAGAGTTCATCGTAGACACAGGTGCGGCAGTCTCAGTTCTCAAATGTGATTCAATGGCCGAGATGTCGCTAGGCGTTCTTCTCGCAACAGCTACAGGCGAGCCCATACCAACTTATGGCTGCCGGTACCGCACACTCAACATAGGTCTACGACGTGAATTTTTCCACAACTTCATCATTGCCAAGGTCTCACATAATATAATAGGCCTTGATTTCCTTCTAAAATTTCGGCTCATTGTTGATCTTGCCAATCAAAAGTTCATTGACCCCTCCACCGGACTTGAGCAAAGTTTTTGGACACTTGCCTCCGAGCGTTTGGAGTTATAGGTCATTCAGCCAACCCCAGTGCATCATTCAGCAGAGATATCAGCAGCTCTTCAAAAATACAAATCGCTTTTCGATCTTAACAAGTCAGAGCTACGAGTCTCCAACACGATGCATCATATCGTCACAGAAGAACAACCTATTGCACTCAAGAAGCGACCACTGGCTCCTGCTAAGTTGAAAGCTGCCCAAGAAGAATTCTCAAGGCTTTTGGAAGAGGGAATCATCAGACCATCGAAACGTTCATGGGCGTCACCACTGCACTTATTCTCCAAAGCAAAGGGATCATACAGAGCCTGCGGAGAATACCGTAAGCTAAATTCAGTGACAAAATCTGATGCATATCCTATTCCAAATATCAACACTTTACTTGAAATACTCAACGGCAGCAATTTCTTCTCAGTGATTGACCTCAGACAAGCGTACCATCACATCCCGGTAGCACCAGAGGATATCGAGAAAACTGCAGTCATCACTCCATTTGGCCTTTTTGAATATCTTTACATGCCTTTTGGACTTGAGTGTGCTACTCAGACATTTCAAAGATTCATAGACAACATACTTCGCGACGACGACTCTGCTTATTGTATGTCATATCTCGATGACATTATGGTATTCAGTCCAGATCTAGAATCTCATGCGAAACATCTACGAAATGTCCTCTCACGCTTATCCAACCACGGACTCAAGATCAACTGTGACAAGACGCAGATTGCAACTTCATCCGTCGAATTCTTAGGGCATCGTATCACGGCCCAAGGTATTCAACCGTTGCCGTCAAATACGAATTCAATCAAGAATATCAAGTCACCAAGGACTGTGAGCGATTTGCAGAAAATCCTGGGAGTACTAAACTATTATCGCAAGTTCCTTCCTGGCCTTTCAAAACAACTTTATCCTTTGTGCAGGCACCTGCGGAACAGAAAAAGACTTAGCAAGAATTCCATCATTGCTTGGTCATCCGAAGACGAGGAATTACTTCGACTTGCCATCAACTCGTTAGCAAATGCCACAACGCTAACTCACCCAGATTTTGAAAAGCCATTTCTACTCACGACAGATGCTTCTGAATTCGCTATTGGAGCCACGTTGGGACAAGAAATCGACGGATTTCGGAAGCCTATCAGTTTCTACTCGCGTACTCTTCAACCAGTAGAAACGAGGTACGACACTTTCGGCCGAGAACTTCTCGCCATCCACGACGCAGTGCGCCATTTATCAGCATCATTGGCAGTAGCAGATTTGTTGTTTTCACAGATCATGCACCACTAGTTAGCGCACTTCGAAACGCAACTTCATCTATCGCCAAGTACCCTGCCAGAATGGAAAGACAGCTTTCTCGTCTAAGCGAATGGCAATTTGACGTCTTTCACGTCAAGGGCAAACAAAACTTCATTGCAGATGCCCTGTCCAGGCCAGACGTCTCTCTACAACCACCTTCGCCTTCACCATTCACTGTCAACTCCGTGGCACTCAGTGAACCTGCACTAACGCCAACTCTCCTGCGAACTGAACAACGCGATGACATTCACATTCAAAGGTCAATAGCCCGTCACCCAACCAAGTTCATATGCCGTCTGTGGGAAGGCTTACATATTGTTTACTTCACAAGTGCGCAGCCCAACAAGCCAGTTCTGCCGAACAGCCTTCAGAGAAACGTTTTCGATTCAATTCACTCAATTTCTCACCAAGGAAGCCAAGCGACTGTCCGACTTCTTACAGATCGTTTCTGGGGTCACAGACTTAGGCAGAATGTTAAACGATGTGTCTCAGCGTGTGCAATTTCAGAAAAACAAAATCACACGACACACTCGTTCTAAGTTGCAACAATTTCGAACTACTTCTCGCCTAGCCATCGTCCACATCGACATAGTTCATCTGACAAAGGTTCAAGGTTTCAGCTACCTTCTAACTATGATCGATAGATTTACACGGTGGCCTGCGGCATTGCCTCTTGGCACCATTTCTGCAGACGAAGTAACTAACGGTTTTATCTCTGCATGGATATCCAATTATGGTGTTTCCAATGAGGTTATCATGGACAGAGACACTTGCTTCTCATCTGATCGTTTCAAAACCACCTTGCGGTACATGGGATGCATCTTACGCCAGACGACTGACTATCATCCCCAAGCTAATGGCATGGTAGAGAGAATGCATAGGGAACTCAAAGCTGCTTTAGCATCCTCGTCCATTAATGGCAACTTGTTCGATGCACTATCTTTAGTTCTGCTTGCCATGCGTTCCCGTACTCGTGAATCCATTAAAAAGTCTGCGTCACAACTCTTGTATGGTATGGATCTACGCCTGCCTAGTCAGCTCCCACGTCTACTACCGGCACAAGATGACTCTCAAGACAAAGCTACCCGCCTTCGACTGCATTTCGTTAACATGTCTGAACAGCAGCCGAGACACACGCCTCGTCCAGTCTTAGTTCACCCACAGCTCCAAAGCTGCAAGAGAGTACTCGTTCGCAACAATAATGCTGTTGCACCACTACAACCAAAGTATCGCGGTCCTTACCCGATTTTGCTCAGACAACCAAAATACTTCATTATTATGCAAGGCGCTACACCGACATCAGTAAGCATAGACAGGTTGGAACTGTTTATCGAACCTCCTGATCCTGAGAGCGTTCAACCTTCTACACAAGTCTCAGGCTCCGTCTGCCCACAATCTCAATATCCTGCTTTGAATTACGCGTAATTGATTTTTTTAAAACATTAACATTATCTATCAAAATTTTTTTAACCTTACGTTATTTTTCGTATTTGTCTCACGTGGCATAACCAGCTGTTCTTAGCTAACAATTGTGTAGCATTTTTGAACAGTTCTTTGGTATTATGCCATCTCTGAGGCAATGTTCGTGTACATATTTTTATGCAATTACCTTTGATTTTAATGTATATATTTTACATTATAATGTATTTCTCACACATGACATTACACTGCCTATTTTGGTATGACCAGCTACTTAGAGCTAACGCTTTCGTGTAGCAACACTAAGTAGTGATCAGCTTCATATCATGGTACAGGCCACTTTCAATGCATATCTCAACTTCATCAATTGCACAAAGACCACTCTACAAATGTCATGACCACAACGTCGAGCACTCTAGCTCCTTTGGTCGTATACAAACATATTGACAACGATCCAACCTGCTTAGGTTTTAACTTAAACCTAGCAAATTCAGAGGCGATTTACCTCGAAATCTTCACGGTGCGGCTCCCAAAACTTACACTGCTCTATTTTGCCTCACGTGGTATGACCGACCACTAGAGCTAACAATTTGTGTAGCAAATCCTAGTGGTTACCTGGCATCATATCATTGTTGAAGCAACTAACAAGCATATTTAAGCCCATCATTTATGGTTCATAATATTTTTGCTTAACTTGGTTCGAACTCTGTCGTGCATTTCTTATCTAGCCTCGCAACAACAGAAGGAACCACAGCTCAAGTCAACCCAAGACTCTAGGGCGTCTTCACACTTGAAGCTTGGGCGTTTACAGCCCCAGCTTCAAATAAATGCTGTACGACTTTTAAAAGTCAGTTTTTGTGCCAGGATGGTTGAATTAGTACTGTTGGGGGCCCTTTACAGGGCCGGTCTTGTGTTCTCTGGCAAGCGCCGAGAAGGTCAGTTAGTATAGCAGAGTCCACAAGTACTCCTAGACACTTGAGACCAGCTCTGGTTGACTAAGGTTGTTTTTCCTTCTGTTGTGGCGTTGAAATCCGTGAATGGATAAGTAATCTCGTTGAAGTTCTGCAGTAACTGGCTCATTGAAAGGATCAAATGTAGATGTTGCTCCGTCTCACTTGTTGTACAGCAATATGATTGGCGTGACTAAAATTGCCAATGTGTGTGAAGCAAGCCCAAAAATCAGCGCAGATGGCAATAGCAGACAGCATATTGGAGAAACGCACAGCAGAAGGCAAACGCGACAGCTGACTTGCATCGTAAATTCACCGTGCTTAATAGCCTTGATTAGCTACTTGCACACCATTGGTTAACGATAAATTTTGCTTTTTTCTCATTGATGCAGCGTAAATTGGATTGAATTTAAATTAAGCAATATGTCGGCGAATTGCTTTGTGTCGTTACATGACTTTCTTCTCTGAAAAAAATATTCATCTCGGCGAGGCTAGATAAGAAATTCATGGCAGAGTTCGCACCAAGTTTAGTAACTGGTTATTATTCTGCCCATAAATATTTAAAAAAAATAATGTACCATAAATGCTGGGCTAAAGTATGTTTGTTGGTTGCGTTTACAATGATATGATGCCAAGTAACCACTAGGAATTGATACACAATTTGTTAGCTGTAGTGGCCGGTCATACGACTTAAGGCAAAAATAGATCAGTGTGAGATTTGGGAGCCGCGGCGTGAGGATTCAAGGTAGATTGCCACTGAAGTTGCCAGGTTTAAGTTAAAGCCTGGGCAGGCTGGATCGCCGTCAATGTGTTTTGTATACGACCAAAGGAGCTAGTGTGTGCTCATCGTTGTGGTCATGATATTTGTAGAGTGGTCACTGTGCAACTGTTGAAGTTGAGATATGCATTGAAAGTAGCCTGTACCATGACATGAAGCTGATAACTACTTCGAGTTGCTACACAAAGGCGTTAGTTTAAAGTAGCTGGTCATACGAAAATAGGCAGTGTGAGTTCAGGTGTGAGCCATACATTATAATGTAAAAATATATACATGAAAATAATAAGGTAACTGCATAAAAAATGTACTCGAACATTGCCGCAGAGATAGAATAATACCAAAGAACTGTTAAAAAATACTACAAAATTGTTGGTTAAGATAAACTGGTTACACCACGTGAGACAATTGAAGGTGAGAAAAATAACATGAATCATGTGGAATCATAGGACATGTTGCGCGACATAGGGCGCAAGTGGTGAGCTTAAAGTTAAAAATTTTGATACTTAGAATAACGAAAAATTAAAATTACAAAAATCAGTTACGCGTTATGCAAAGCAAGCTATTGCTAGGTTGAGATTGTAGGCAAATAGAGCCTGAGGCGTGCTTAGAAGGTAGAATGCTCTCAGGATCAGGCGATTCGATAAACGGTTTCAACCTGTCTATGCTTACTGATATCAGTGTCGCGCCTTGCACGATAATGAAATATTTGGGTTGTCTGAGCAAAATCGATTAAGGACCGCGATACTTTGGTTGTAGTGGTGCAACAGCAGTGTCGTTGTAAACGAGTACTCTCTTGCGGCTTTGGAGCTGCGGGTGAACGAAGACTGGACGAAGCGTATGTCTCGACAGCTGTTCAGACATGTTACCGAAATGAAGTCGGAGGCGGGTAGCTTCGTCTTGTGGGTCATCCTGTGCGGGTAGTAGACGTGCGAGCTTACTAGGTAAGCGTAGATCCATGCCATGCAAGAGTTGTGATGCAGACGTTTTAATGGATTCACGAGTGCGGGAATTCATGGCAAGCAGAAATAAACGTAGTGCATCGACGCAGTTGCCATTAATGGACGAGGATGCTAAAGCAGCTTTGAGTTCTCCATTCATTCGCTCTACCATAACGTTAGATGGTGGATGGTAGGAAGTAGTCTGGCGTAAGGTGCATCCCAAGGACCGCAAGGCTGTTTTGAAACGATCCGATGAGAAGCGAGTGCCTCTATCAGGGATGAACTCATTAGGAACACCATAATGGGATATCCATGCAGACATAAAACTGTTAGTGACTTCCTCTGCAGAAATGGTGACAAGGAGTAATGCCACAGGGCGTCGCGTAAATCTATCAATCATATTTAGAAAGTAGCTGAAACCTTGAACCTTTGTCAGATAAACTATGTCGATGTGGACGATGGCTAGGTAAGAAGTAGTTCGGAAATTTTGCAACTTACAAACGAGTGTGCCCTGTGATCTTGTTTTTCTGGCAAATGGCACAATCGGAGACCTATCGTTTAGCGTTCTGCCTGAGCCTGTGACACCAAAAACCGATATGTGAGAAGTCGGACAGTCGCTTTGCTTCCTGGGTGTGAAATTGAGTGAATTGAGTCGAAAATATTTCTCTGAAGGCTGGTCGGCAGAACTGGCTTGTTGGGCTGCGTACCCGTGAAGTAAACAATTGGTAAGTCTTCCCAAAGACAGCATATGAACTTGGTTGGGTGACGGACTACTGATCTTTGAATGTAAATGTCACCGCGCTGTTCCGTTTGCAGGAGGGTTGGCGTTAGTGCATGTTCGCTGAATGTCACGGTGTTGACAGTGAATGGCGAGAGCGAAGGTGGTTGTAGCAAGACGTCTGGCCTAGAAAGGGTGTCTGCAATGAAGTTTTGTTCACCCTTTCACATGAAACATATCAAATTGCCATTCGTTTATACGTGTAAGCTCTCTTTCCACTCTGGCAGGGTACTGGGCGCTAGTTGAAGTCGCGTTTCGAATTGCGCTAACTGATGGCGCGTGATCTGTGAAAACAACAAATCAGCTGCTGCCAATGATGCTGATGAAATGGCACACTGCGTCGTGGATGGCGAGGAGTTCTCGACCGAAAGTGTCGTATCTCGTTTCTACTATTTGGAGTGTACGCGAGTAGAAACTGATAGGCTTCCGAACTCCGTTGATTTCTTGTTCCATAGTGGCTCCAATAGCGAATTCAGAAGCATCTGTTGTGAGTAGAAATGGTCTTTGAAAATATGAATGTGTTAAAATTGTGGCATTTGCTAACAAGTTGATGGGGAGTCGAAGTAATTCGTCTTCGGATGATCAAGCAATGATGGAATTATTTGTATGTCCTTTTCGATTTCGCAGGCGCCTGCACAAAGGATAATGTTGTTTTGAAAGGCCCGGAAGGAACTTGCGATAGTAGTTAAGTACTCCCAGAATTTTTGCAACTCGCTAACAGTCTTTGTTGACTTGATATTCCTGATTGAATTCGCCTATGACGGCAAAGTTTGAATATCTTGTGGCGTGATACGATGCCCTAAGAAGTCCACGGTTGTAGTTGCAATCTGCGTCTGTCACAGTTGATCTTGAGTCCATGGATGGTTAAGCGTGAGAAGACATTTCGTAGATGCTTGTTATTAGATTCTAAGCCTGGACTGAATACTATTATGTCATGGAGATATAACATATAATAAGCAGAGTCGTCGCGAAGTATGTTGTCCATGAATATCTGAAAGTCTGTGTAGCACACTTACGTCCAAAAGGCATGTAAAGATATTCGAAAAGGCCAAATGGAGTGATGACTGCAGTCTTTTCAATATATTCTGGTGCAACAGGGATGTGATGTTAGGCTTGTCCGAGGTCAATCACTGAGAAGAAATTGCTGCCGTAGAGTTTTTCAAGTATACTGTTAATATTGGGAATAGGATATGCATCAGATTTTGTCACTGAATTTAGCTTACGGTAATTTCCGCAGGCTCTGTACGATCCGTTTGATTTGGAGACTAAGTGCAGTGGTGACGCCCATGACTTTTCGATGGTCTGATGATTCCCTCTTCCAACGGCCTTGAAAATTTCCTCTTGAGCAGCGTTCATTTTAGCGGAGGCTAGTAGTCGCTTCTCGAGTGCAATAGGTTGTCTTTCTGTGACGATATGGTGCATCGTGTTGGAGGCTCGTAGCTTTGCCTTGCTAAGATTGAAAAGCGACTTGTGTTCTCGAAGAGCTGCTGATATCTCTGCTGAATGATGTACTGGAGTTGGCTGAATGAACTGTAACTCCAAACGCTCGGACGCGTATTTATTTAATATCTGTTTGGTTTCTGTGGGACCTAGCAAGGATTCTACTTCATTTTGTAGGCCCAAAATATAATTAGATAATTTCCTAATGGCCTCAAGCTTCGGATAAATCCGTCGCTGCAACTCAGAAGATAGTTTAGCAAAAATTTACTATACTCCCAAAAAATGGAAGAAGAAACACAGTCGATTGTATTTATACCAAAAGTTTGCTAATGACTCAAAAAAGTACAATACTCAGTATCCTGGCGCGGTCGCCAATTTTGTAAATGCCCCAGCTTCAAGTCAATGCCGTACGAAGTTACAAATTCAGTTACGAGCTAAGGTTGGCTGAGTTAGTACTGTTTGGGCCATATTAAGGCCGGTATTGCGTTCTCCGCCAAATGCCGAGAGTGTCAGTTTGTGTAGCAGTGTCTACAAGTGCTCCTAGACACTTGATACCAGCTCTGGTTGACTTAAGTTGTTGTTCCTTCTGTTATGGCGTTGAAATCAGTGGCCAGTGAGTAGATGAGTAATCTCGTTGAAGTTCTGTAGTAACTGGCTCATTGAAAGAATCAACTGTAGAAATTGCTCCGTTTCACTTGTTGTAGATCAACAAGATTGGCGTGTCTAAAATTTCCATTGTGTGTGAAGCTAGCCCAAAAATCAGCGTAGGTGTCCATAGCAGGTAGTACGCATACGTAACGCACAGCAGAAGGCAAACTCGTTAACTGACTTGCATGGTAAATTCACCGTGCTTAAATAGCTTTGATTTGACTGCTCGCACACCATTAGTTAACGGCAAATTTCGCTTTTTTCTCATTGGTGCCGCGTTTGTCGGGTGGAACGCAACGACCGGAGAGAGCGTGCTTGTGGTTTTCAACATTTTCTCTAATTTTGAAGGATATTGGTTTTCATTTTGTTTTTATTTTCAGATTCTTGGGATTTCTTGTCTGATTTCATCTCCAGGATCCACCAGAAAATTACCTTCAGTTATCAAGGGTTTATTCCATGCTCACCCGACTTTCCCGTCTCTTGTTCAATTTCAGCTCTAGGACCCATCTGGATTTTATTTACGCATTTAAAAAAAATTGTCTTCAGTTATCAAGTATCTATTCCTAGCTCACCCGATTTTCCTGTTTATTATTGACATTTTAATACCCATTCTTTTTCTCTCATCAATACCCATTCTTTTCCTCTCTTCTATCGTAATCTACGTTATATATGCTATTCTATCTCACTCCACCATGAACCAGATTTCATCGCCAGCCCCCATCTCCCGGTTCCTCACTCAAAAACTTATCTCCAATATTACTGACCTCCAGCAGCAAATGGCGGATATCACAGGACTACTTGGAGCACTGACAGACAACCTTTCAATCTCCACCGTTCAGCCCCATTTATTACATCAAGCTGATGCCTTTCTGAATGGTGTAGCTAGGGAGGTTGCCCTATGAAATCCCAACAAGAGAAACCTCTTTTTATGGTCTCCGCGCTCCCCCTCTCAAAGGACGATCTGGTCTCTGCTCTCATCAGTCAAATAGGGGGTAACTTTAGCCACTTTAAAGAGATCTTTTCGAGAAAGGTTCATGCCTTTATTCTCTCCTCGCACAAAAGACTGTCTGACTGTGAGCTTCGTCACATCAAATTGCACTCGCCCATTTTATCATTCGGGAAAGTCAGATTAAAGTGAGACTGCACGCTACTACAGAGGACATTAGAGAAAGCCAAAACCCATCAACCGGACACCACTCCCCCTCCTCCAGCTAATCACGCCTTTCCGGGCTGGAGCAATCCAAAGAAAAACGGCTCAGTTCACGGCGGAATCCTTGGCGATGCCCCTTCCTCCAGTCCACCCCTGCTGATATCTTCCCGATTTGAAGGCCTTTCTTTCACCTTTAGCCCATACACCGCAACCAGTCCCCTCACACAGTCTCAAGCTTTACCACGTCGTCGCGGACGACCACGCGGCGCAAAGCCTCCAAATAACGCAACTTTTCCCCGAAGTTCAGCCGCCAGGTCCACATCCAAACGACAAGTTACTTTTGTGACGGATGTTATGACCCAGAAACCGAATAAATATAAGTGGCCTAAGGCCAAACGGGATATCGACCCAGCCCCATCAACTTCAACTCCCTCTACCGAAATCCTCATCGACCCCACCCAGGACTGTTGTGTCTCAGCCCCTGATCAGTTTCTGTCCCCGCCCACTCCACAAACGCTGCTTCAGAGCTCCCTCTCGAGCCCAGATATCTCGCCTCCCTCTTGTTTACAAATCCTCCAATTACATCACCCACCTACAAAGTGGGACAAAAGAGATCCAGATCGACGCTGACCACTCCATCCTCGTTAACGAGCGGTCAGTCACCCTCATCAGCCCTCGATCTTGCCCCGCCCGCCAGCGGAAAACCCCTGCATGCTTCTCCTCCCCGATCTAACCATCCCTCTCACAGAGCACTCTCAGCAATTCTCATCAATTGCAGATCACTTACGCCAAAAATCAATCAACTGCGAGCATTTCTATCCTCTAACGAGCTAGACATATGCTTTCTTGTTGAAACTTGGTTGTCCCCATCCATCCACTGTGATGACCTTTTCCTCATTCGTGGTTACACTTTCCTTCGTAGAGACAGAACTATCGGTTGTGGGGGCGGGCTAGCTTCCTATGTTCGATCCTTTCTCATGCCAAAATGTTTGTCGAGCTCGAACTCTCTAGGATTGGAATTTTTCTCGTTTCAGCAATAAATCCATAACCAAAGCATATCTACCTGTGTTGTCTACAGACCCCCTAACCTCTCAATCATCGACGACACTCGCGGGGCCCAACTTCCATCCACATTTTTCTCTCAGCACTCCGATCGGTACGTCGTTGTGTCTGACCTCAACCTCCCCAGGGTAAACTGGAAAAATCTAATTTCCGAAAGTGACCCAATGCTTGGACTCTTCGCGGACAACCTGTTAAATCAATTCGTGCACTTTCCTACCCTAGGGAACGACCAACTGTACTGTGTCCTCTCCAACAAAGAGTTTACTGATGTCCATTCTCGGGAGATCTTCCCTAATCTTGATCATTCCTCTCTCATCCTTTACCCCTAGAGAAGACACCCAATCATTCAGGCGATTCACCAACTGGGAAGATTCCCGCCGACTCTGTGACGCCGTCAACTGAAAGGACCTCTTTCTCCTAAAAACCTCTCCTCATGCTTTTACGAAGTCCATAACATCCTATCCTCCCACTTTAATTCCGCCACCTCTATTCAACACATACACGCGACGAATAAGTTGAACACTACGCATATCGTCACTTGCACTGAGATGTATCGACAGGCACATTAAACAGGTTATCAACAAACAAGCGCTCCACATCGGAAGACGCATCCGCTCAGCTCCTAACCCCCGGGCAAAATTTGCCATCATCAAACACCAATTGCTGCAAAAGCCCAAAACCTCGTATATTAACTTCTCTCAGTCAGACGACTCCTGCTTCGCCAACGATTATCTGACTTACCTCCTCGACTCCTTTTCCACTCCCACTCCGCCTGTCGAGATGTTAGACAACGGAGACACCGAGAACCTACGCTGGTTCTACGTCTCACCGGCTTCCGTTGCCCAAGCAATAAAAGACATTAAATCTAAACACCAATTTGATCAATGTGGTTTCTTTGTCAGCATGATTGCTCTTCTAGGCTGGAACGTCTTCTCTCTGATTGCCGATGTTATTAATCATTGTCTCGAAACCAATTATCTTCTCCCGGACTGGCTAAATTCGACGATCTCTCCTATCCCTAAAAATGGCACTTCGTCGATCTCATCATTTAAAGATCTCCGTCCCATTACAATCGCCCCTTCTTTCACCAAAATCTTTGACAGGGTTTTATACAACCTAATCTACCCCTTTCATTAAGTCTCATGTGAACTTCTATCTCCTCGATGATCAACATGGTTTTTTGAATGGCCGCTCCTCTTCCACCAACTTAGTTAGTGTTCTCGATCATTGCTTCTCCTCCTTCTCTAAAGGTCTTGAGTGCACTCTCCTCTTCCTGGATATATCCAATGCTTTTGACTCGCTGTTACTTTCAGCAATCGAATCCGCCCTACTGAGAAGCGGTATTTGCGGTAACGTTCTCAATCTTATCAGTTACCATCTCCGAAACCGATGTGCGACAGTAAAAGTCGGCAGTAGTCACTAGAGGCTAGCCTATATCCGATCCGGTTTTCCCTAGGGCTCCGTACTTGGTCCCATTCTCTTCAACCTTACGCTCGTGCACATACAGGTTTAAGACAGCCTTTTCAAGCTGCTCAAATATGCGGATGACATGGTTATCGTATTCAGCAACCCCACAACATCCAACCCCTCTCTACCCCTTATATCGGAGCTCCTATCCTCGCTCCACTCGCAGCTCAGCAGAATCCGCCTCAAACTAAATCCCACCAAAACTCGCCTAATGATACTCTCCTCTGATCTATTCTGCTCTATCCCGGTTGCCAACTACCCCCTCGATATAGAAATAATAGATTCGGCCAAACATCTTGGCATTCATTTCTCAAAATCCCTAGACTTCTCCCTACACCTTACACACACTACTTCCAAACTCTTCAAATGGGCCCGTCTGATCTGTTTTAAGACTAACAACCCCATTCTCCAACTCACGTTATTCAAGGTCTACGTTCTGCCCCTCATTTCCTACGCCAGCGAATTCTACTGTCCTCTCACTCTCGCCTCCTCGTATACTATTGAACAGGTATCCTCCAGATTTCTAAAGAAGTCTTCCCGCAATGCCAAAATTATCGGGAACGCCTACTCCTGGCAAATCTTCTACCGCTTTGGTTTACCCGTCACCTTCGAGTCATTTCTTTTATCCATAAGATCACAACTTGCTTACCACTCTCCAACTTTTCTCACCAAAGTCACCACTACGTCACACGTTCTGGCAATTCTTCTATCCAAGCTAACCATACCCTCAAAAATCTATCTTTTCTCCAAAGCCACTAGTGTCTTCAACGCTCTTCCCACGGACATAAAGCTCCTACCCCAGCACGAATTTAAAAAGGCAGCCCATCAGTAATTCTTCAGCAAACTTCTTTGTGATACGACAGATTGGAAACGACACTGGTTTCTTATCAATCCATAACATTTCATTCACCCCAGGCTATTCTCTTTACTGACTTCGGAGGGCGAAATCCCTCAGGCAGTCATCTAATTTTCCACTTTACCCCTCTGGTTTTAATCTTTCCTTCTCGACTCACTGATACCACTTCTCAGGCCATTCCTAACCCCATCCTATCCACGTTTTGGATACTTTACTACGTTTTTCTCATGCAATTCTTTCTTTCTTGTTTCAACGGAAGACCGGAAAATCAACAGCCCTACCGATCCACCAAGGGTTTGCTTCGGACATCGACTCCCCTTCGTCTTCCTTCAATCACAACCTCGTTCTACGGATGCCTGGGACCCCTGCAAGACTCACTTGCTTCAATCCAGCAGATTCCATCCAGGTCTATGCTATGCTCTATAAACTCAATCTCCACGACAATGGACTCAATCGGTCGACGTCTACCTCCGGTCCGCCATCATTTTCGATCTCACACTTAAAGTCATCTGTCCGGACCCAAACTACCCCGCCTAGATTCTCTGACACTTCATGGACTATCTCCAATTGATCTTGTCTAGTCAAATAGAAATTCGTTTTTATTTATTTTTCAACATATTGAACTATCTTGATGTTAATGATAAATTTTTCCTTCATCAACCCGTCCCCCCTGCTATTAAATACTTTGCTAGTAACAATTCCATTCACCTCCACATATCCTACCCTTGATTTGTTATTTCAATGGTCGTGTAAACGCCCCGGCTTCAAGTAAATGCCGTACGACGTTACAAACTCGGTTAAGGTGCTCTGAATATAGATATTGTTATGATAGGGGGGCCCTTAACAGGGCCTGGTCGTGCGTTCTCCTGAATTATTCAGAGTGTGAAGATGTCCTAGAGCCTTGGGTGGACTCTGGTTGTTGTTGCTCCCGTAGTCGAGTTGTAATCACGATGTGGATAACGTTGTTCAGGTTCTGCAAATTAATTGGCTCGTCTCGCTGGTTGTACCGCAACAAGATGAGTCACGGATGTTGCCAATTGTTGGTGGAACAAATCAAATCACCAGCGTAGGTATTGACAGCCGACAGAACGCACACGCGTAACGCAAAGCAGAATGCAAATGCGACAACTGACTTGCATGGTAAATTGCCGTGCTTAAATACCATGCCATAGTAATATATGTCTACTTGCACACTATTGGTTAATCGGCAAGTTTCACTTTTTTCTCATTGGTGAAACGTAGATAAAATTGAATTTAATTTACGCAATATGTCGGCAATTAATTTGTGTCGTTACAACACTTTCCTCTCTGAAAAAAAAATAGAAAAATTCCTCTCTGCGAGGCTAGATAAGAAATGTATGACAGAGAATGAAGCAAAAATATGATGTACCATAAATGCTGGGCTTAAATATGCTTGTTGGTTGCTTCAACAATGATATCATGCCAGGTAACCACTAGGAATTGCTACACAAATTGTTAGCTCTAGTGGTCGGTCATACCGCCTGAGGCAAAATAGAGCAGTGTACGATTTGGGAGCCGCAGCGTGAAGATTTCGAGGTAAATCTCCTCTGAATTTGCCAGGTTTAAGTTAAAACCTAGGCAGGTTGGATCGTCGTCAATGCGTTTGCATACGACCAAAGGAGCTAGAGTGAGTGCTCGAAGTTGTGGTCATGACAATTGTAAAGTGTTCTTTGTGCAATTGATGAAGTTGAGATATGCATTGAAAGTGGCCTATACCATGATATGAAGCTGATAACTACTTAGTGTTGCTACACGAAAGCGTTAGCTCCAAGTAGCTGGTCATACCAAAATATGCAGTGAGATGTCATGTGTGAGAAATACATTATAATGTAAAAATATATACATTAAAATCAGAGGTAACTCCATAAAAATATGTACACGAACATTGCCTCAGAGATGGCATAATACCAAAGAACTGTTAAAAAATTCTACACAATTGTTAGCTGAGAACAGCTGCTTATGCCACGTGAGACAAATGCGAAAAATAACGTAAGGTTAAAAAAATTTTGATACGTAATGTTAATGTTAAAAAAATGTCAATTGCGCGTTATACAAAGCAGGCTATTGATATTGTGGGCAGACGGAGCCTGAGACGTGTGTAGAAGGTTGAACGCTCTCAGGATCAGGCGGTTCGACAAACGGTTTCAACCTGTTTATGCTTACTGATGTCGGTGTAGCGCCTTGCATAATAATGAAGTATTTTGGTTGTCTGAGCAAAATCGGATAAGGACCGCGATACTTTGGTTGTAGTGGTGCAACAGCATTGTCGTTGCGAACGAGTTCTCTCTTGCAGCTGTGGAGCTGTGGGTGAACGAAGACTGGACGAGACGTATGTCTCGGCTGCTGTTCAGACATGTTACCGAAATGAAGTCGAAGGCGGGTAGCTTCGTCTTATGGGTCATCTTGTGCCGGTGGAAGACGTGGGAGTTGACTAGGCAGGCGTAGATCCATGCCATACAAGAGTTGTGACGCAGACGTTTTAATGGATTCACGAATACGGGAACGCATGGCAAGCAAAACTAAAGGTAGTGCATCGGCACAGTTGCCATTAGTGGACGAGGATGCTAAAGCAGCTTTGAGTTCCCTATGCATTCTCTCTACAATACCGTTAGCCTGGGGATGGTAGGCAGTGGTCTGGCGTAAGATGCATCCCATGTACCGAAAGGTGGTTTTGAAACGATCAGATGAGAAGCAAGTGCCTCTGTCCGTGATGACCTCATTGGGAACACCATAATTGGATATCCATGCAGAGATAAAACCGCTAGTTACTTCGTCTGCAGAAATGGTGCCAAGAGTTAATGCCGCAGGCCACCGTGCACATCTATCGATCATAGTTAGAAGGTAGCTGAAACCTTGAAACTTTGTCAGATAAACTTTGTCGATGTGTACGATGGCTAGGCGAGAAGTAGTTCGAGATTGTTGCAACTTAGAACGAGTGTGTCGTGTGATCTTATTTTTCTGACAAATAGCACACTCGAAGACTCATCGTTTAACATTCTGCCTAAGTCTGTGACCCCAGAAACGATCTGTAAGAAGTCGGACAGTTGCTTGGCCTCCTGGGTGAGAAATTGAGTCAATTGAATCGAAAACTTTTGTCTGATGGCTGGTCGGCAGAACTGGTTTTTTGGGCTGCGTACCCGTGAAGTAAACAATTGGTAAGCTTTCCCACATACGGCATATGAACTTGGTTGGGTGACGGGCTATTGATCTTTGAATGTGAATGTCACCGCGTGGTTCCGTTCGCAGGAGGGTTGGCGTTAGTGCAGGTTCACTAAGTGTCACGGAATTGGCAGTGAATGGTGACGGCGAAGGTGGTTGTAGAGAGACGTCTGGCCTGGAAAGGGCATCTGAAATGAAGTTCTGTTTGCCCTTGACGTGAAAGACGTCAAATTGCCATTCGCTTAGACGCGAAAGCTGTCTTTCCACTGTGGTTCTAGATCTGGACTGAATACCATAATATCATCGAGATATGACATATAATAAGCAGAGTCGTCACGAAGTATGTTGTCCATGAATCTTTGAAATGTCTGTGTAGCACACTTAAGTCCGAAAGGCATGTAAATATATTCGAAAAGGCCAAATGGAGAGATGACTGCAGTTTTCTCGATATCCTCTAGTGCTACCGGGATGTGATGGTAGGCTTGTCTGAGGTCAATCACTGAGAAGAAATTTCTGCCGTTGAGTTTTTCAAGTAAAGTGTTAATATTTGGAATATGATATGCATCAGATTTTGTCACTGAATTTAGCTTACGGTATTCTCCGCAGGCTCTGTACGATCAGTTTGATTTAGAGACTAAGTGCAGTGATGACGCCCATGAACTTTTCGACGGTCTGATGATTCCCTCTTCCAAAAGCCTTGAGAATTCTTCTTGGGCAGCTTTTAGCTTAGCAAGGGCCAGTGGTCACTTCTTGAGTGCAAAAGGTTGTCCTTCTGTGACGATATAGTGCATCGTGTTGGAGACTCGTAGCTCTGACTTGTTAAGATCGAAAAGCGATTTGTATTTTTGAAGAGCTACTGATATCTTTGCTGAATGATGCACTGGGGTTGGCTGAATGACCTGGAACTCCAAACGCTCGGAGGCAAGTGTCCAAAAACTTTGCTTAAGTCCGGTGGAAGGGTCGAAGATCTTTCAATTGGCAAGATCAACAATGAGCCGAAATTTTAGAAGGAAATCAAGGCCTATTATATTATGTGAGACCTTGGCAATGATGAAGTTGTGGGAAAATTTACGTCGTAGACCTATGTTGAGTGTGCGGTACCGGCAGCCATATGTTGGTATGGGCTCGCCTGTAGCTGTTGCGAGAAGAACGCCTAGCGACATCTCGGCCACTGAATCACCTTTGAGAACTGAGACTGCCGCACCTGTGTCTACGATGAACTCTTCGCCAGTTGTGAAATCAAGAAGGTGCAGAAGCTCGTTGGGCTGTTTGGCCGGGTCATGCAAACAAGTAGGCTGGTGATTGCGACCGGCGTTGTCCGTTTGGTTCTCTATGTGAAAAATTCGGCGTGGACGAAAAGAGTCGACAGGGATGTCGGATTGTAGTTGGCTTCTTCCCTGTAGCGCCGTTGATGCCGTTGATGTGCAGAAAGTACGGTCTTCTACTTCCTGCGCCAGACGTTTCCCGATACTGATGCACCTTTGTGCCTGTGGTCTGTTGTCCTTTCCGTCAGCTGTGGAAATTGGCACTCATTCGGAAATTCTTCGGAACGACAAAGACAGACTTGGCATGAATAAAAAAACTTCTGGTGGTTATAAAACCAGTTCTTTGGGGCATATTTATTAAAGGATTGCGGAGATCTCGATCGCCGCCTACCGTTATAATTGGGCTTAGGAACGAATTTGGGTCGAGCATTCACTTGATTTAGCTCGGATTTGGTAATGGCCAATCCTTCTAGAACTTTAGCCATGTTCGCCACTGTCCTCTCTAAAGAGGAAAGTCTATCATCTTGCGGGGGTGAAGAAAAGGATGATGGATTCACTTTGGGTTCCAAAACCCCATATTCTAACTCACATCTCTCAGATAAGTCATCTATAGAGAGAGTGTTGGGGAGCTGTCTGGCAAAGAGTTTTAATGTTTGGGGAAGATTGTAAAATAAAAACAACTTTAGCCTCATGGTCAGAAATGTTGGTTTTATACCAACGTTTCCGTAATTCCCTCAGTATTTCTATGGGGCCAAGATTTGGCATATCTAACTGCGTATATTTGTTTATTATCTGCTCAGTTTCAGTGGGTCCAAGCAAGGATTCTACCTCGTTTTGTAGTCCAAAAATTGGATTAGGTAGCTTCCTAATGGCCTCAAGCTTAGGATAAATCCGTCGCTGCAATTCAGAAGTTAGTTTAGCAAAAACCTTCGACAGTTTTTGATGACTGTCATAATCAGGAAACGGGGAGAGAGCGAAGTCTACGCGAATAAATAATAGTTCTCTATCTCCATCCCAAACAGGAACATCAATATCTAAAATTGTACCTGACATTATAACAATCTTACGGGATCTTAGAAGCATAAATTTATAAGCAATATGAAAATGTATAAATATACTTTAACGAAACGCTTACCCACAAACAGCTTCCACAGGTGTATGAGCACAGAACAAAAGCACGTCACAGTAACTGCTTCCAAAAATTGAAATTATCCGCAATTGAGCCTTACGGTACCGTTTTGTACGTAGAAAAGATGAACAGAGGCCCCGTTGGCCTTTGATGCCAATGTATTATTATTATATCCCCAAAAAAATTCAACACAAATCCACAAATATATACGCAACAAAATTCCCAGAAGACCACGATTAGGGTAAAGAAAACGCAAATTTTAATCTATTTTTATCACAAATAAATGAAAAATGAAGTCAATTTTATTTATACCAAAAAAGTCGGAACAATACTCAATATCCTGGCGCGGTCGCCAATTTTGTAAACGCCCCGGCTTCAAGTAAATGCCGTACGACGTTACAAACTCAGTTAAGGTGCTCTGAATATAGATATTGGTATGATAGAGGGCCCTTAATAGGGCCTGGTCGTGCGTTTCTGGATGTGCCTAGTTAACACAGGAACAGCAGTTATTGTGAGTCAGATAAGAAGGAGCTAGTTGTATAAATGAAACATCGTGTGTAAATAGCGTGTATGGAAAATAAGTGTATACAGGAACTTAGACTGTGGGTGAGCTAGCGAGCGTGGATAGCGTGTGCGTTTGCGTAGCAAATGCAAGAAACTTATATAAAATTTGATACATTTCATGTAACGCATAATTGGTCGATACTTCGGTTAGATTACGTGCTTCCTAATTGGCCAAGTGTTTGCCAACGAAAATTTCCGTTTCAATTAATTGTAATTAAAAATTTAGGATATTTGATATGAAATGCTTCAATAGTATTATGATTGGGTAGTGCTCAAATAAGAAGGCCGTCGAATGTTGCACCATGCGGTCAGATAAAACAGTAGAATGGAGAGTATAATATCTTGCACATTTGTTTCGTATTTACTGGTGACTCATCAGTAGGAGCCGATATCACGCCATTTAACCACTATATATTTGGGTGAGGTATTTGGGGAAAAACGGTACAATTTCATTTACGAATGTATAAACCTGCAGTAGTGAAGCTAACATCATATAAATTCTTCGACAGTGCGACTTCAAAGACAAATCACTTTATGTAATATATATGCCAAGCCTGTAAAGGGTACCAACTCTATGTGTATTGTGTCACTACCCGATATCATCATTATAGATGCCGAAAAGGTGCATGGTACCAACACTATGGTTGATAAGTCAGTACATGATACCAAAACAATGGATTTCAATATATGCTTTATTTCACCAAAATTATTTTGTATGTAGAAGGAATGGCGTAGAGTCTTTTTGCTGAAAGTTATAGAGTTGATTGAGAACGTCGAAGGCAAAGGAGTTTGTAGCGAGAAATTTGAACCTGAAAGAGCGTCTGAAATTATGCTTTATATGCCCTAAACCTGTAGGATATTTAATTGTCATTCATTGAGACAAGAATATTGCTGTTCTAGTCTGGAAAGGTACTTTGCGATTGTTAAAGCCGCATTTTGAAATACTATGTATAATGGTAGATAATCTCTGTAAAAGCAAATCTACTGTTTATAATATTGCCAATATAAAGGCGTACTGCGTCATGGATAACGAAATGTTCCCCACCAAATATTTAGCATCTAGTTTCTTATAGCCTAATGGGCTTCCAAAACCCATTGATCACTTGTTGTAGTGTGGCATTTATTATTAATTCAATAGCATGATTTGTAAGCAGAAACGGTCGTATTATTTTTAACGAGCTCACAGCGTGTAAAAGCATCTCATCGTCATCTGACGACCACGGAAAGAACAGAATAACAGCTAATTTCATACCGATTATTTGAAAGCCTGCATAGCGGAAATATTTGTTTTAATTATTAATTAAATAACATGTGCTGTTATTTGAGAACACTTAAAGTCTTTTATAAATGTTTTAAATTCTTAGGCAAATGAGAGTTTTCAATTTAAACTGATTTGAAAGATAAACGTTGAATATTTTGCTGTGAAATTCGATGCATTAAGAAATCAACTCAAGTTGTCGTAATTTTCTGAGTACATGATCTTCTTAATGGAAAATAAATTTATAAAATTGTCAGCGTGAGAACCGTGGTCAGGAATAGAGATAGTTACGTCAACAATATATGAAATGCGGTAATTTGTTTTTTCGCGCAGAATGTTGTCCATAAGCTTCTGAAACATCTTTGTAACGAACTTGAGACCAAAGAAATGTGAAGATGAGCAAATAAAATAAGGGAGTGATGATGGTTGTCTTTCAAATATCATTTGCGAATATCAAAATGTGGTGGTAGGCTACTGTAATATTGATTGCCGAAAAATAATTGATACATGTATGTTTTTATAGTAATCTGTTAATAGTGGGGATGGGATATGAATATGATTTCGCAACAGAATTTTGCATATAATTAGCACTATAATCTGAACAAAATCTATTTGCGTTTGGAAAAAAGTGCGATCGTGGTAGTCAACGCCTGTTAAGCCATCACAAATTGATCCATCATCCCATCGCAGATCTGTACTCATGGTATACCTACCATACTGCGGGCCCATTCCTGACAATCCAATCTGGTTAGAACGACAGCTTTTATCTCAATTAAGAAGAATGAATATGTACCAGCGTTCATTAATGGCATTTAGAGACTGGAAAGTAACAAAATATTGGCGGCATACGAAGCCTCATTGTACAATTCTTTAGAGAATAATTCAATATACAGTGGAATAGAAACAAATAAAGATTTATCATGTGAGCAATAGTTCACACAATAAATTTACAAATAGTTTCTATACGACTCGCTTTCTTTCTACTTAAAAAAAACAATAAATAAATCGCTTCAATGAAAGTACACTCAATATATACCCGTTTAACAAAGTTCAAATAGTAAAATCTAATTAACATTTATACTGCTCATATCTGGAATGGTCAAAATAAAGCACAAATCGACAGTAGCTCTCAGAAAAATGTAACGGAATGGCTTCTATGTCCGATCAATCGATAAATACATAAAATAAATCCATAACAGTGGCGTTTAAATAAAGCGATAAATTTTTCATGAAAACAACCAACCAGTCTGTCACTCGGTCCGTGAAACATCCGATCCAACATACAACTATTTAACCAGGCAGTCACTCCACCGAACAGCACTTCAACACTAATGATGTTTCATTTAAAATATGAAAACTCCTCTTGAGTTAGCTTGTAGAAATGACCTATTCTTAAGCTCAATTGGTGGTACCGTCCTATTATTCCACATTCTTATACCAAATATATAGTGGTTAAAGGGCGTAATACCGGCTCCTACTGATGAGTCGCCAGTAAGCACGAAACGAATGTGTATGAGATTATACTTTCCGTTCATGCTGCCTTTGGTTTATCCTTCTGGTCACAACTGAACTAATTTGTTACTAGGTTCGCAAAACCTAATACATACAAACACACAACAAGTTTCCCGAATAAGTTAGTAAAATTAACTAAGGATCTTTCCAAGAAGGAATTCTTGTCTTCAAATGGGGGGCTCTCGGATGCATAGTGTATTGCCTTATGTTAGAGAATATTCATGGATGGAGCGAACCCATTCATATGATAACGAGACATCATTGGTAAAAATAAAAAAAACTCAATACTATAAAGTTCGCTAAAAGAAACTTCAGAATAATTATATTAAAAGCAAATGTTCTCTGTAAATTTTAAACGCAAATAAACGAGCGCTACGCACAAACTTTTGTCACATATTAAACAGACTAAAATTGAACAGTCTGTGCCTGATTTTGCCGTTGTTGACTGAAGACTATAAAAAATAACTAAATTAATGTAATTAAAACTAATGAACATAAATGGATGTCTTTGGAGGTGCGTTGGACGAAATAATTACTGATATAATAATGCTTGGCGGAAATTTTAATGAATAAGAATGCTAGACTAACCATATTTCTCGTTTATAGTTGTCACTAGTACAAGAATAGCGTACACAAATTTCGAATGAACACTACTAGCAATTTGTGCTGTGAAAACAATGATGATTTCACTAAAATATGATTAAAACGTTTTGGTAAATATACTTGAAAAATTGATGTGAAGGTATAGCGTGAAATAATTCTGCGTGGCTTAGATCTGGAGTACAACCTTATTTCGATAGTAAACTCACGGAAATGTAATATTCAAAAACTAGCATAACCTACACAGCCAGATGTTTCGCGTTGAACTTATACAGCTATGCAGAGAAATTCTGCGTTCGTAGTTAATTGGATAGTTAGGAATCAAATTTTGCTTTTAGCGAACAATGAATAATGAGTTAAGACTTTGCTTAATTATTCACGGCCTTTTGTTGACTGTAATTCACCCATCGAATTGTGAGAAAGATACCAATCCGCTACATTAGTCTAACTCTAGTTTGATACTGCGTTCAACGAATCTAAAAGCAACGATTCTATACTGCAAATATTTCATAATATATGTTCTGTGAATAATCACAACAACCGCAATGCTTCTCTTTGCAAAGCTCCAAGAGATTTAAATGTGATACGTTACACGAGATAGACAAGTTAAGCACTAAATGTTTATGCCATAAAGAAAGCCACTAAAACATAAATAGGCCTCAGCCGCGAATGGAGGGAGTACCTGAGCAAAGACAGCTGTCTTGAAGTACTGAAAACTATGTTATGTGTGTCTGTATGTTTTATAAGCGACTGAAGCGGTTGTAGAAACAATTTAGAGTTGAGCGTTGTGCAGGTGTACACAAAAATAGAGATTAGTAAAAACAGCAGAATAGGCCAACACTTTATTGAAGCTAACAATGATTTCTACTGATGTAATTATCAACAAGAACGCCAGACTGACAATATACAAAGTCGGTTTAAGAATGTATGCGATAAGCGCATCGAAAATAGTTATCCAACGTCAGAAAACTGGCGGCAAGCAGCACGAAAGAAAAATAGCGTTTGTATACACATGACAGGTTGCAATTTATTGTATTATTGTCAGGTTAGATTGCGTTCTTTATTGCGTAGCTCTGGTTCTTTACAATTGTGGAGGAAGTTAAATCCTCCGCCTTATGTAAAATAACATTGACTGATAAATTTAAACCACCATAGCTGATTGTAACAAATTTTATTTAAAAAGAATTTTTCTTTTTATTTTCCAGAACATTCTTTGTTTAAATACTTGATTTTAAATTGTGCGCTATTTTCAGTTTTCGAATATCTCGCTACGTGACTGGTATTTAATTTTGGTCTGCTGCATTTTAACAATTTCTCTAGTAAACGATTACATCATTATCAAATATATTTCTCCATCAATTGCCTTTGTTCTGATATAAAATAACATTGAAGAGGAGCCTTGGCACAGGTATATTTGATTTTATCGTTGTGTAACGTATATATCATAACAGGTTATTACTGAGTGGAACAGCTTTCCAACTTTCACTTTCGGATTGCCTAACAGTAAGTATCGATTTAATTGTTATCTCATATATTCATGGATACCGATATTAAATTTGAGGACACAAGTAGGTTAGTGCGGGACATAGCGGACTTGAACTTAAGTGACGGAAACAATCATATAAGCATATCAGACTCTACTGTGAATTTTAGGACTTCCAGCGATCTGGCATCTATGGGGCTTACAGACTCGAATAGGTTAGGGGCCTCAACACAATGACACTATTACGTTTCTTATTTATAATTATATTGTCACAGCAATAGCACTGCTATTATAAATTATATTATCATGTTTGTTGAATTATTGTGAAATTATTATCACAGTAGATTTAATTGAACGTTGCTATTTGTTATTTACCGTTCTTAACGCAGATTTGAATAATGTTGTAAGCTAAGTATGTCGTTTCGTAACGTGTTGATTCAAAACCATTCGCCACGTTCCCGTGACATTTAAATGTCATATATATAAGCCAAAATTAATAATATAATCGAGTTTAATAGGCACCGGTAATTGAACAATATTGACTTTTGTAGACGCTCTTGTGGAGGAAGATAAATCCTCCGCCAAATGTAAAATAACACTTACTGATATATTTCAACCACCATGGCTGATTGTAACGAATTTTATTTAAAAAGAATTTTCTCTTTCTATTGTCCAGAACATTCTTTGTTTAAATAATTGACTTTGAATTGTGCGCCATTTTTTCAGTTTTCGAGTGTCTCGCACCTCGACTGGTCTAACAATCTTTTGGTCTGCTGCATTTTTAACATTTTTTCTCTAGTAACACGTATACACTCAACAATATATTCCTACTATAATTGCCTTTTATTCTGATATTAAATCACACATAAAAGGGACGTTCTGGAACAGGTAATTTGATTATTCTGTTGTTCACGTATTTATTTGTTCTGGAATTATTACGATACAACTTTCGCATTCCGATTGCCTAACATTAAGTGTCAATTTAATTGTTAAACTAACAAGACATGGAGACCGATATTAAATTTGAGAACACAAGTAGGTTAAGGCAGGATATTGCGGAATTGAATCTAGCAGATGCGAATGGAAATATAAGCATATCAGACTCTACTGTGAATTGTAGGACTTCAAGTGATCTGGCATCTATGGAGCTCTCAGACTCGAATAGGTTAGGGGCCTCTACACTCTTAACTCATATTTTAATGGCAACCCCATCGATGTAAATTTCGGGTCGTTCTGAGTGTGACAACATACTTCTGGCCTACGGCAATCAGGATGTTAATTGGAGTTTGACGAGCTTGTCTTATCATCAAAGACTATCAGACAAAGAAATGAGACGCATTCAGTTAGACACTTTGTTTATTCAGATTTGGGTTCATCATTTATGATGACCACAGTCATATTTATTTTACAATATAATATGACAGATAGATGTGTACACTTCACTCAACACTGCACCCTACGAGTTTAATCTAAAAAAAGAGTTAATACGGAAAGTGAAATATATTAATAACCTTTTCCTGATCGTTGAGAAATTTTCATTAGGAAATTTATCGAATAAACGGCTAATAGGACGTTTTCAGACAATTTAGTGATAAAACCGAACAAATAAGCACGACTGAAAACTTTAATCACAATTATTTGATAATGTTGCGACCGGAGTATCTTTTGGCGTATTATTTTGAGAAAAGTTATACGATTGGAAAGATGATACCCTCGTAAACTTTTGCGTAATCCACATAAGGCTATCTGATGGCCATGTGGTCAGCAGTACCTTACTTGAAGTGCACTGAATTGCTCACAATTTCCGGAGATCGCAATATCATAAGTTTGGAAATACCGTAGGGACGACAGCTGTTGTGAGTTCCTGACAAATCTTGTAGTATGTCAATAGCATTCCCGTGATGGTGTCAGTAAACGAAACCTTTATCAGGCCATCTTTGATGGATCAATTGATCGATATACCCTAAACGTCGCTGCGTGGATTAGCTACAATATGGTGTTTAGCAGCATATATATCACGTGACTATAAAAGATATTGATTGGATTACATGGTTTCCTAAGTGAAATTTGCGTGCAGAGATGAGAAAATTAATCAAAATTTCTTCTGAGTTAAAAACCGAATGAGAGAGCCAGCGAAGCTTAATTGCGTCCTGTTTATGCAATAAGATCTATTCATCCTGTCGACCAATCAGGATTCTGTAATTACTTTAACAGAGTGCAAATAAATAGCGAATTCGAACCAACCGACTGGATGAACAGGGCAACATGTTCATAAGTAGTTGTAATTCTCAATTTGTAAAATTTAGCATATCTTGAAATCTGTTGTGTTAGTAGCATGTAGTGAATAAGCAATTTCAAACCATAGTGTTGAAATTCTTTACAGGCTCGGTATATGTTTTATATAGTGACTTAGCTTTGGAGTTGCATTGTGGAATAATTTATCTGAAATTAAATCCATTACTGCTTGAATACACATTCGTAAAGGAAGTTGTACGGTCCAGCAGTCCCACATATTTGACAAAATATATAGTGGGTACAGCTTGTAGTACCGTCTCCTACTAATGAATCGTCAGTAAGCACAAAACGTATGCGTACATGAGATTATACTTTTCGTTCATGCTATCTTTGGTTTATTCTTCTGGCCCTATTTTAAATAATTTGCTGTTAGCTACGCGATATCTAACACACAAATCGTGCACTGTCCATTACATAAAAATGCAGTGTTTGCTGGAGAAAAGTACAGTCACTCTAACACTAGCTTGCTACGCATGTCAACCTTACCTAATGTTGATGATTTAGAAGAGGGTATTATTAGCTTAACAATTGTCTCACACTGCGCTAGCTGCACGCATCTTTCTCGCAGAAATAATTGATATTCTATCACCAAGTCTCGCAAGTGTAATATATGAGAAACACATCGTAAGCGAAGTGTCTAGGCAATCGATTTTCTGTTATATCACCACAAAGCATGCGTGTGAAGCCAGCAGATGTAAAAGAAAATCTGTTTTTTTACAATCAATGCATAGAATTTATACAAGCAACGGATGTAACACGCCACATTTGTACGGAGTAAACAAGTAATGAATTCTGATTGGTAGATGGAAGCATTAATACATGCGATTGGCAACGCACGGATCGTTCAACTTTCCAATCAATCAGAATTCACTATTTATTTTAACCATGTAAATATGGTGTGACATCAATTGTGGCATGCTAAAATCACCTTTGCCTTTCTAAACGAAAACGTCTTCGACCTTGTGAGGCATAATTAGTACTGTAGAACAGAAGCTGACGCCAACTTAACAACTAATTGACGATCTGTTCATGTACAAAAGTAGATTGCTAGTTGGCGATGCCATGCTGGAGCATACATGTTCACTGCTAAATAACCACTTTCTATTACTACGAAAGATTTTATCCTTTGTAGTAGATCACACCGACTGCAGCATATGTGAGCAATGCCACAGTAGCGAGAACCACAACAAGAGATAAAAAGATTATTCAATAGACGATGCCTGGTATACGTTACTGTTATTTTAGCATACGCGTTTAATGACAATTGTAATAAATCTATTAAAAACAATCAAGCCATTATATGTCTGTCGATGTGGCGCATCGCATGCGAAAGACTAGTAAAATATCAATAAATGTCAAGTGAAGTCGCGGTATACATGGGTACTCCCCTTATTCTGATATCACGCTGATGAATACTCGCAAATGCTTCTCAAGTTGTTAGCTCTAAGTAGATGATCACATAATATACAGCATATCTAATATGAGCTTATCAGTCAATAGATCTTTCTCAATTTCATTTCTCATGAGTATAGTCAAATTTACTATTCTGGCCTACACGATCATTTCAGATCTGCCTTAACCACTTATAAATACACACCTGTTCTTCCAGTTTTTTTTTCACATGCTTTTCTGAATGACTACTAAAGTTTGCGGATTGACATTTTATCTCCGTTTTGAACCATTAAAGCAGTTATTAGGTGTTGCGAATCTAGTAACAAATTAGTTCAATTGTGACCAGAAGGATAAACCAAAGGCAGCCTTAACGGAAAGTATCATCTCATGCACATTCGTTTCGTGCTTACAGGCGACTCATCAGTAGGAGCCGGTATTACGCCCTTTAAATACTATATATTTGGTCGAAGAATGTGGAATAATAGGACGGTACAATCTCCAAGACGAATGTGTAAACCTGCAATACTGAAGCTAACACAATAAAGTCTACGACAATGCGTTATCGGTTACTAACACAATAGCCATAGTGTTAGTATCCTTTACAGACTCGGTATATATATTATATACTGTGAGTTAGCGTTGAAGTCGCATTGTCGTAGACTTTATATGATGTTAGCTTCACTATTGCAGGTTTACACATTCGTCTAGGAGATTGTACCGTCCTGTTATTCCACATTCTTCGACCAAATATATAGTGGTTAAAGGGCGTAATACCGGCTCCTACTGATGAGTCGCCAGTAAGCACGAAACGAATGTGCATGAGATGATAATTTCCGTTCATGCTGCCTTTGGTTTATTCTTCTGGTCACAATTGAACTAATATGTTACTAGGTTCGCAACACCTAATACATACTTGCGTATATATTAGCTCTTCGCGACAAACAGTATTTAACTGTAATATATTGAATTGAATGATGTCATGCTTACCGCGAAATGTGATAACTGATATCGATGAAGGCCAGAGTGTATGGATTTACTGGAGTAACAGGTGTTCTGAAATTGTTGTAATTCTCAATTTCGGTGAACTTTAGCATAAATTGATATCCATCAGGTTGTTATCATGTACCGACTCGGAAACCATAGTGTTAGTATCCGGTACCTCATCGATTTCAAAAAATGGTATCAGTTACTAACACAATAGCCATAGTGTTAGTATCCTTTAGAGACTCGGTATATATATTATATAGAGTGAGTTAGCGCTGAAGTCGCATTGTCGTAGACTTTATATGATGTTAGCTTCACTATTGTAGGTTTACACATTCGTCTAGGAGATTCTACCGTCCTATTATTCCACATTCTTCGACCAAATATATTGTGGTTAAAGGGCGTAATACGGGCTTCTACTGATGAGTCGCCACAAAGCACGAAACGAATGTGCATGAGATGATACTTTCCGTTCATGCTGCCTTTGGTTTATCCTTCTAGTCACAATTGAACTAATTTGTTACTAGGTTCGCAACACCTAATACATATTTGCATATATATTAGCTCTTCGCAACAAACAGTATTTAACTGTAATACACTAAAGCAGTTCTCAATCTTAAGCTTCAAAATATTTGTCATTTGTTTATTAATAGAATGGTAATTGATTTTAAAAACTCCTCATTCCATGTTCATTTCGCATTAAATTATAAAAAGTTATTTATTTTAATATTATACACGATGCTATTTGTGTGTTTTATCCATATATAAAAATTATTTAAACTAAAAGTTGGATAATTTCTGTTAGATATTTAGATTTATCACTATTTTCTCTTCATTAATGAATTTTAAAACCGCTTTTTCATAAAAAAATTTATTAAGCAAAAAAATCACATTCAAGAGATAAATAATCAAATTATTGCTGTATAATCGTTCTCCTTTGTGGCTTGCTGATTACAGATGCACCTATAGACTTCGCTAAGCATTACTACGTGATTACTGGTTTAATGAAGCAATTTTATGTGCACCACAAATCATATTATGCTCACGCAAATCAGATCATGCTTTCGTTTCTTTCATCAAAAAACTTTGTTATCTCAAATAATATAATAGGCGCATTTAATTAGTTGTCCTACCAAATAAATACAATCCAATCATCTCAACTTGTGAATGTTAATTAATTAACTAATGTAATATTTTTTGGCCGACAATATCTCTTAATTCCAACATCCGTCAATACCTTTAAACCGATTTCAATCTAAATGGATGACCATTCTCTTCCACCAAAATTCCATGAAGACAGCATGTTTCTCCACTATTTCAATGCACAAGTGCATAATATAAAACCCCTCAGTACTTGATAATGATGGGAACGAAAAAATGCGTTAGCATAGCCGATAAGCAATGCAAAACTTACCTTATTCAGTCAAGTAAAATAAAACAAGAAAAAGCGATTCCTAAAATAGATGTACGTATCGTTGCACGCAGACTTACCCTAAAGTTAAAAAATGCCTTCAGGCACGGAATAAAATCAGTTTTCGAATAAAACTTTGAATTTGCCAAGCTGCTATACAGCCAATACTACCTTGTGTGAAAAACCTACAAATATCTAAAAACTAGGTATGTTCAACCATCAGTGACCGAGGGGAATGTTAAAATCTTACTGAAGCAATCTAATATTTAACGCTTCGGTACGCAAACAAAGCTTCAAATTAGTACAACTGTAACGGCAATGTTAACTCTCATTTAGGCACGCTGTTTGAATATCTGAAAGGGAACTCGTGAAGTGAACTTATTTTCAAAATACATAGATATTTACGATGCTTCTGTGTAGATCCATTTAAAAATGTATCTCCATAATTAAAAAGGAAGTAGACTCCTCGAAACGTCATAGCACGTACGGAACTCGACGATGGGGTATATAATGACCGTTTACCTAGATTAAATTTATCGCAGATCATAGTGTTCACAGCGGCGACCCAAAATTCACAAATTTCGGCCTACCCTTCGTGGGATACAGTCACATTAAAGTTAAAAAGACATCCTCAATCATGAAAATCAAAAGAAAATAGGAGCAGGCAGTACGCCAAAAAGACACATAGCGAATAAGGTGCATATTACTAGGTATACGCACTTTATGGCAATATTAGTTTTTGTTATGGTGTGCAACTCAACGAATATTTGTTTACGGTTTGCACTAAATAAATAGGAGTAAAACATTAGAATCAAAACGTGAAAATGGAATTCCAAGACTGATATGAAAATCGTCACGGCGATATAAAAATGCAGTATTTGAATAAAGTTCTAATACAGAAAATTCAAACGAGTATATTCTTACCAAATTAAATTTTGAACATCTCCGTGGTAACCGCAATATCAATTATACTTAATTTGTTGCTCGAAAATGACGATATATATATATATATATATATATATATATATATATATATATATATATATATATTCTTTTGAAATGCGAACTTTAATAAAATTAACAATCCAATAATAGTCATTTAAACTACTTTAACAATATGCAAGTATGTATTAGGTGTTGAGAACCTAGTAACAAATTAGTTCAGTTATGACCAGAAGGATAAACCAAAGACAGCATGAACGGAAAGTATAATCTCATGCACATTCGTTTCGTGCTTACCGGCGACTCATCAGTAGGAGCCGGTATTACGCCCTTCACCCACTATATATTTTGGTCAAGAATGTGGGATAATAGGACGGTACCGTCCTATTATTCCACATAATTTAACAATAATTAATTGCGCGGGTGGTGGTAACAATTATTTAAATCAAGTTTGCGAGCTTGAAGTAAACACCAAACCCATTGTATTTAACCAGTCGTCGAACAAGATAACAAAACTACCGCCAGCCGCAACGCACTGACGCGTTTCGACCTTCCATGATCATCATCAGAGTACGACGGCAAACTGAATATCGAAGATCAAACCGCATTGAATATATATGGAAATCAAATTTAGATATGCGGCTCTCACCTCTAGCAGTCTTGCATACATTGAACTTGACTGGAAATGTCGGCTGCACAATTTCTATGCAGTCACGAACATTAACTGTTTGCAGCTTTCGCCACATATGCATATATAGGCAATACAATTTAACAACAATTGATTGCGCCAGTGGTGGTAGCAATTCTTTAAATCAGGTTTGCGTGCTTGAAGTAAACACCAATCCCATTGTATTTAACCAGTCGTCGAACAACATAACAAAACTACCGCCAGCCGCAACGCTCTGACGCGTTTCGACCTTCCATGATCATCATCAGAGTACGACGGCAAACTGACTATCGAGGATCAAACCGCATTGAATATATATGGAAATCAAATTAAGATATGCGGCTCTCACCTCTAGCAGTCTCGCATACATTGAACTTGACTGGAAATGTCGGCTGCATAATTTCTATGCAGTCACGATCATTAACTGTTTGCAGCTTTCGCCACATATGCATATATAGGCAATACAATTTAACAATAATTGATTGCGCGGGTGGTGGTAGCAATTCTTTAAATCAGGTTTACGTGCTTGAAGTAAACACCAATCCCATTTTATTTCACCAGTCGTCGAACAACATAACAAACCTACCGCCAGCCGCAACGCACTGACGCGTTTCGACGTTCCATGATCATCATCAGAGTACGACGGCAAACTGACTATCGAGGATCAAACCGCATTGAATATATATAGAAATCAAATTAAGATATGCGGCTCTCACCTCTATCAGTCTCGCATACATTGAACTTGACTGGATATGTGGGCTGCACAATTTCTATGCAGTCACGAACATTAACTGTTCGCATCTTTCGCCACACATGCGTATATAGGCAATACAATTTAACAACAATTGATTGCGCCGGTGGTGGTAGCAGTTCTTTAAATCAGGTTTACGTGATTGAAGTAAACACCAATCCCATTTTATTTAACCAGTCGTGGAACAACATAACAAAACTACCGCCAGCCGCAACGCTCTGATGCGTTTCGACCTTCCATGATCATCATCAGAGTACGACGGCAAATTGACTATCGAGGATCAAACCGCATTGAATATATATGGAAATCAAATTAAGATATGCGGCTCTCACCTCTATCAGTCTCGCATACATTGAACTTGACTGGATATGTGGGCTGCACAATTTCTATGCAGTCACGAACATTAACTGCTCGCAGCTTTCGCCACATATGCGTATATAGGCAATACAATTTAACAATAATTGATTGCGCGGGTGGTGGTAGCAATTCTTTAAATCAGGTTTACGTGTTTGAAGTAAACACCAATCCCATTTTAATTAATCAGTCGTCGAACAACATAACAAAAAGACCGCCAGCCGCAACGCACTGACGCGTTTCGACCTTCCACAATCATCATCAGAGTACAACGGCAAATTGACTATCGAGGATCAAACCGCATTGAATATATATGGAAATCAAATTAAGATATGCGGCTCTCAACTCTATTTGCTTGAGTGTGTTTTTATAAAACGTTTAACTGCATACTTAGCTTGTGTGTCGTGGCTTCCAGAGTCCAATTTAATTTTCTTTAACAAATATTTGATAATTTGTTTCCCGTCGGATGCCCTGGTTAATACTGAGGAAATAAGCTGTGCAAACAAAACCGTGGCGTTTTAAATCATCATCATCATGTCCAGCCAAACAAAAGTCAAATTTGGCTAATTTATCACTGGCATATAACCATAAGAATTGAAAAAATATATAAATAACAACAGAAATAATATTTTAGACAAATTATTAGTGAGATTTACGAGAGAGAGAGAGACATATATAGAGAGAGAAAGAATACCTAGTTACGAGTAAATTTATCCAGATAGCTTACTGCAATGTGGCAAACTAAACAGCTCTCCACAACACCATTTTGCTCAAGTTAGCATTAGGCCAAGGCAACATCCGTAATACAGCTTCCTTGCGGCTTTTACTGTCTAACGTCATAAACAAACCATACCTCGCAGCTAACTCAATGCAACTAAAATATAAGGTTACGAAGATGAGTCTACTAGACATCTGCAACAAGATCGCCACTGTACTTGATTCGATTCTATATCGCTAAGGTCCTATACTACCCAATTTGGATGTAAGCGATTTCAATTGGCTCTGCCAAGTCAAAATCTGCCCATCTTGTTTCTTACGCCAATCTGCTACTGGATGAGAGAACAGAGCTCTACTGAGCAATCGAATTGACGGCATACGCCAACGAAGTTGATGGGGCCTTATTTGTTTCTCTAACGAGGAGCACTTATTGACAGATCCAAAACGCCTACTGGTGCCAACGTTAGTTAATCGTTGTTGGTAACGAGCATGCGGAATACTTCTCAAACAACGATGGTCGAATGCCTGCAGCCGTCTAAAATCATTAACTCTAAGAGACCAATTTTCACTAGCGTATAGTAAAACTGCGCGTACAGATGTATTGTCAACACGATCTTTAAAGCAGAGTGAAATACTCGCGTTTCTCAATAAATGACCAAGGTTCGAGAAAGCTACTCTAGCTTTCGCGATACTTACTCTCACCTCGTCGGACATATTGCCTAAGGTATTGATAGAGCTCCCAATATATGTAAACCTTCTTTTGAAATGCGAGCTTTAATAAAATTCACTGAACCCTTCCTGTGTAAAAAAAACAAAAAGAAATTTTATCAGATACAATAAACATTTCTTTCGCATAATCTCCTCAAATATCTACTAATGAACATATTTTTATATATAAATTGGAAAGCAAAACAAGATAGAAATATGTGAACATAGAGATAGTGTGAAAAACGGAAGCCAATCAATTGCGTGCGTCACACCCAGTTCAAGCTCAATGCCTGTACATGCTTCTTCTGCTTGCATAAACCCGGTTGCAATTTGTTTATCCATAAGGCTTCGAATGTGGCTAGCTCCCTTTTGTTTTTGCATTTAGTAATTACTTTGAATGCTACGTGTATTCACCATTTGATTTAAAACAGGCGTTTAAGTTACAATGTTCTCTCATTCGAGTAATTAGCCATCTTAACAAAACTACCGCCAGCTGCTGTTATGTTGTTCGTAGACTGGTTAAATACAATGGGGTTGGTGTTTACTTCAAGCTCGCAAACTTGATTTAAAGCATTGTTACCACCACCCGCGCAATCATTTATTGTTTAATTAGCCATCTGTTTGATCGGCCTACGTAAGTTGATCGACAAACTTGCGCATGTATATTGGTAAATAATATTTGATATCGACATTAACGGCTATTTCTCTTTTATTGCTGGTAAAGGCAAGTGTGTTACCCTAAATAACACTCGTAGTTTATCTGCATTAAATGTGTGTGTTAATGCTACTTCAACTTTATTTTGTGCCATTCGGGAAACTGCATCCCATTAAAATGGGTTGTTGGCAATTAAAAAAAATTTTAATTACAGACTGATGAAAGGATTTTGGTCATTTAAATGCTGTGAGTATAAAAATATTGCATCTAGTAGTAAAAGAAATTCATTCAGTAAATCTGTTTCGTTGTTATTGGGAACTCCTGAAGTACGATCTAGAATTTTCAGCCGACAGGACTAGAACCTAGGTACATCTTCTTCAGAGTCTGCAACTATCCACTACGCCACCCGTGCCGTTTAAAACACGCAAGATTATTGCATATACCAACTTTTTTGGTTATCCATGCTTCACTGTAATATATATATATATATATATATATATATATATATATATATATATATATATATATATATATATACGTGCTTCTTCTGAAGAAGCACGTACAAGCATTGAGCTTGAACTGGATGTGACGCACGAAATTTGATTGGTTTCTATTTTTCACACTCTCTCTATGTTCACATATTTCTATCTTGTTTTGCTTTCCAATTTATATATAAAGATATGTTCATGAGTAGATATTTGAGAAGACCATGCGAAAGAAAATTTTCTTATATCTGATAAAATTTCTTTTTGTTTTTGCACACAGGAAGGGTACAATGAATATATGATATATATATATATATATATATATATATATATATATATATATATATATAATGTGAGTGGCAACTAGTCTATCTCGATTTTACTTCTATTTCTATATACTCTAAACGACTGGCTACGAATGACAAAACACAACAACAATTTACTAGCATCCAGGCAAGACCAAACACTCCCTCGACCACTCAACAAAAATCGATCGGATTGACAACAAACTGAAGAGGAAAAAACATCTGCACATACGGTGACAGAAATTTCGAAACAATATGAGCATTCAACACTGCAATCCGCATCTGCGCTGTTACCAAGTGAACAAAACAAAATTGCGAGAGTCCTTTACATGCAAACAGGTACACACACAGACACATACACATACACACTTACTAATCAGCCCAAAGAAGAAAAGAAGTAAAATTTGAGATAGACTAATTGTCACCCACATAATCAAATGAAAATCCAGGATGTATATAAATGATATATATATATATATATATATATATATATATATATAATATATAAATATATATATATATATAGATATATATATTAGAGAAAGTGGCATTTTGTTCAAATTATGATTGCGCTAATTTCGGCAATTAATAAATAATCTAAAACGGTATAATTGATGAACTTCATTTTCTATCTCATAAAATATGTAAATGATCAATCAATATCAAATCCTGCAATTATATATATATATATATATATATATATATATATATTTATTTATTCTTTATGTTGTCCATTCCTTTTTAATTAAACAGTATTCTTATAATTAGGAAAACACAAATAACAAAGTGGATAAAGGCCATTTATTTCGTGAATACTAATCATCTCTTATACAATCATAAATATTTATACATTTTGGGTTTTCAATTGATTATACTAGTGGTAACAAATCTGACTCGATTTTACTGCTGTTTCTTGTTTTGGCTAGTTGGTGAGTGTGTATGCGTCTGTGTTTGTGTGTATGCGTGTTTGCATGTAAAGGTCATTCTCGCAGTATTGCAAAGTGATGTCTGAGATCTTGTCATTATTGTTTTGATAGCTTGAGAATTAACCATTTGTGCGCATTGTTCACTGTTACATATACAAGTGCTATTTTTCCCAGTATAGTTGATCGTTTCACCTCGTTGCGCAAAGTTGTCGTTTTCACGTGGTAACAACGCCAGTGTGGATTGCAGTGTTAAACGCTCACATTGTTTGGAGACTTCTGTCATCGTATGCGCCTCTGTTATTTCCACTTCAGTTTGTTGCCAATCCGATTGTACGTTTGTTGATTCTAGTCGAGGGCCTGCTTGTTCTTGGCTGGATACTAGTAGATTGTTGTTTAATTTTGTTATTCTTGGCCAGTCGATAAGAATATCATGTTGATGATATTTATATATATATAATTTTTGACAGTGAGTTATTTCAAAAACATTGGAAATAAAATGTAACCCCATAAAAATAGTCATTCCGTCCACAAAGCTTAAAAATAAATAGGATATGGCATCAAATCAAAAACCAACCGTATAATCTATTAAACTATATGGAAAAAATGAAGTAGAAATCTTCTACAGCTATGAATATAACAGCAATGAAATTGCTTACTACACACTTAGGGAGCATAAAGATTATTCAATCTTCATTAGACAATATATCACACAGTTAGATACTGTTTGTGGCAGAGAATTAATATATATGCAATTATGTATTAGGTGTTAGGCACGTAGTAACACATGAGTTCAATTATGACCCAAGGGATAAACCAACGACAGCATGACGGGAAAGTATTGTCTCGTGCACATTGGTTTCAATAGCAGCCGGTATTACGCATTTTAACCACTATATATTTTGTTGAGGAATGTGGTAAAATAGGACGGTACAATCTCCCACTCGAATGTGTAAACCTGCAGTAGTGAAGCTAACTTCATTTAAAGTCTTCGACATTGCGAATTCAAAGCTAACTCACTATATATATATATATATATATATATATATATATATATATATATATATATATATATATATATACATATATATATATATATATATATATATATATATATATATATATATAAAGGTACACGGTGCCAACATTAGGGTTGCCGAGTCAGTACATAGTACCAACACATTTGATTTTAATGTGTGCTATAGTTCACTAAAATTGAGAACTACAACTATTTCAGAACACATGTTACTCAAATAAATACATAAACTCTGGCCTTGATCGATATCAGTTATCACATTTGCTCAACATATTTTTTATAAATAAGCGAGGAAATTTGCCCTAGACCGCTGGAAATCTGAACCACAACAAATTTTGATGAAGGGTCAAATTTTTCATTTATATTATATTTATCGCCTAAAATAAATTATTAAATATAAAATTTAGAAAAAAAACATTTACTCGACAAAGTTCACAATCGAATAGCCTAATAGAAATACAAGTTAATGTTTGACTTAGTATAATTTTAAGAGTAATGATCATACACCTGTTGGACCACAACAAACTATTCTACCATCTTATTGCCGACTTTATCTTATAGTAAAACTTGTATCAGGTAGGTCAATTTCTATCCACCATCAGTACAGTTAACCCAATAGCAAGACAACCGTCAGTCACACGCATTAACGGTAGTTTTGCTAGGTTGTACGACTGGTTAAATACGATGGATTTGTATTTTTAACAAAATATATAACTTAATTTAAGCAAAATCGACAAAACCTTGTTGGATTATATAGCCGAATAATTCTCAATAAACTGAGTATTTTAACAGAATGTAGGCTTGTCTGCTACTACTAGGAAGAACGATCCAAATAAATGGACACAAAATATATACATACTATTCCAAAATGTTCAGGTAGGAGAAATATAACTCGACAATTCTAACGTAATTATCACTCATGTTATTAAGGCGATATGCTTGTTCGAACTTAATTAATGACTTAAAGGAATTACGTAAAAACATACATATTATGTGATGATTTAATCAGTTAATCATTACTAAGTATCTGCACTACCATAAAGAGGAAAAATCATGCAGTCCGCGCTATCTAGATGCACTATTACGCTAAGGACGTCTATCGCAACATGAATTAATTTAGAACAATTTTGAAAATTTTGCGTAAACTATAATTCGAATGTATCTGATACCGTTCAAAAAGAATTAAAAGAATGAGAATTCATTCGAGTAAAAACAAAACGGAACAGGCAGAATATTGAAAATAAAAATGCATATAAACTATTATTTTAATTGAACTAAAATTGTGTACTAAATATCACTGCTTGTTATCATCCGTTGAAGAACTAGATATGTAGAGGAAATAGCAAATTCGAAACGACATAAAAATTAAACACGAAGTCAATGTATAAGTAAGTATAATTAAGTAAGACAATATACCGACAATTTGCGAATTAAACTGATCTTAAAAAAATTAAAAACATGAAGAAAATTTTCTGTAATTAAAAAAATACTATCTGTTGAAAGTAAATGCAAAAATGGCACACTCCGAGGAGCCTATAGCAAGTGTTCGACCAAATTAGTTATTTTAAAATTCATGATCTACGAAAAATAAATTAGCAAACAAAGATTGAAATGCTACAAGAAGAAAGCGTATCGATGAATCCTGGAAAAAATTAAAACATTAATGAGAAAAGCGTTTCCAAGATTAAACACAAAATATGTCGTATATAAATATGTATTCTTTATCATTTACATTGGCTCTAAATATTACATGGTATGTTGATTAGGAAAAAACCAAATACACTGAATGGTTGAGAGTATGGTCATTGTGGATAACCTATTCGTAAATTTCGTGAATACTTAACAGCCCAACTGCCGATCAGTTAGTTATATGCATGCTATTTTTTTAAATTTCATTAAAAGAATGAGGACTAGACTGTTTTTCAGTTTAAACAAACATTGATCGCGTGGATGGTGGCAGCAATTCTTTAAGTCGTTTGAGAGATTGAAGTAAACACCAATTCATTATATTTAATCAGTCGTCGAACAACATAGCAAATTAGTGACTGACGGTAGTTTGCTATGTTTTTCGACGTCTGGTTAAATGCAATTGGATTGGTGTTTACTTCAAGCACGCAGACTTGATTTACAGTTTCAGTGTTTATTTTCAGCAGTCGTATGCTTGTTTGCAGTTAATTGCGGATGGATATGTGATTGTGGTTGTATGCAAATAGAGGCCATTATCTCTGATAAACTAAGTAATATTGAGATCTGGATATTCCTGTATCAGTGGATTGAATTTTGACCAGGCTTTCGCTTTGTTGGCTAATGAGTGTAAGAATGTTTTTACTCCATATACTCTCTCGTGTCACATTGTTCCGGCTTTTCATTTTGTCTCACGTGGTAACAACCCAGAATGCTGAAAAAAGTGTTGTTCGCTCATCTTGCTATGCAATTTCGAACTCTACTAATGAAGAAAGTGGTACCGTTTGTGCAGCTATTTCTACTTCGGCTTGCAGCTTATCTGAGCGAATATTTGTTGATGCTATCACAATGATTGTTCAGGTTCGCCTAGATACTAAAATATTGCTTTTGATAATTCATGGTCAGCTGATTACACAATTTCTAGCAAAATTGTATTTGAAATATTATTGCGCCGCTTGAAGCACGATCTATTCTGTCATTAATGTTTAAGGAACATACATTAATAAAGATTTATGAAGAACATTTCCATCATTCTATTCGTGGATCATCGTCAAGCGCATGACAACTTACAGAATAATTTCAACAAACAAGAAAGGATAACATGATAATCTCGTTCAGAAAGAGCTAATTATATTTCTCTGGATAATTAAAAGTCAAAGGAAATAATGCTAATTCCCTATTGGCTGGAAATTATAAATTAAAAGCATTCATTAACTATTTACCAACACAAAAATAAGTACATGAATAAAAAATATATATGTCTGTGTGTATACCTACGAAGCAGATGATGAGTACATACGAAAATGGCAAGTTTTCTAATTATTTCATCCGCAAACGCGATCAGTCAAATAAACAACGTTGAGCTCACCTCCATTATTGTTGATAACACACACTTAACTATATATATATATATATATATATATATATATATATATATATATATATATATATATATATTTGGCTCATATGTATGCACATAAATAAATAATTAAGCAACAGTTTGAGTTAGCCTATATGGTAGCTAATTAACAGTTAGTTCTCTAAATTCGTTTCCTGTGCATGTGATCAGAAATGCATCTTAATTGAGCTCATCATAGTGATTAAAATGCACATACAGCGGTATGCTTACTATGCGTACTAATGAAGTTCCGGTTTAGTATTCACACACCGGGTGCTATAGATTACGCGAAGAGAAAGCAATGGAAAGAATTAAACTTAAGACTACTTTTATTAGGTCAAAGGAATCTAGTGCTGCAAAAAAGTGAAATTATGCTTGATATGTTTGTTTATTTGTACACAAATTTATATTAACACCGTTCGTATACTAACATGTTTTGTTTTGTCTTTTAGCATGTATATCTGCATTATATGATGAATAAAGCCTAATATTTTAGGCAACTCTTTCTTCTGACTTGTCTAATCATTCTGCCCGTTTGCTGTGCTTGTTACTGTGATTCAGAACAATTTATTCATCATATAACCCAATCATGGAACGCCTAATAAGACCAGAACGATTGGATGTTGAACCTAGTGCACCAGATGCAGCAAAACAATGGAATCATTGGTATCGTACATTCTGTGGCCTCCTAAAAGCAGTCGAATCCATGAATCCGGATAAATTAGACACTCTTATTTCCTACGTCTCTCCTAACGTATATGAACACATCGTTGACTGTGATACACATATGATCATGCTATCAAAACTCTAATGAATCTCTATGTCAGACCGAAAAATGAAGTCTTTGTTCGTCATATACTCGCGACTACTAAACAAGAAAATGGACAAACATTGGATCAATTTGTTCAGATTCTGAAATCGTTAGCTAGGGAATGCAATTTCAAACCAACTACGGCCGAGGAAAATCGAGACGATGCTCTGCGCGATGCCTTCATTAATGGAATCCAGACCAATTCAATCAGACAACGTCTCTTAGAACACAACTCACTTAATTTTCAAGCGGCTTTTGATCAAGCACGTGGTCTCGAAATGGCGGAAAAGCAATCATTATCATATCAAAACTGTTTGAATTCTGCACACACTGCAACAGTTCAGCCACTCTGTCCTTCATCAACCTCCGATAAATCTACAGATAATCTTGTTGCTGCTGTTAAACAAAAATGTGACTTTTGTGGGTACGATTATCATTTAAGATGGAAATGTCCGGCCAGAAACGCCTTCTGTAAAAGTTGTGGAAACAAAGGACATTTTCAAAAGGTATGTCGCCCTAAGAATCACCGCCCAGTGGTTTCGACGCTTCATCCTACCATATCTGCAACTGTATTAGCTGCTGCTCCTGATTGTCTCAGCAAATGTGTAATAAATCTAGAAGTCAATAACATAAATTGTCATGCTCTCGTTGATACAGGCAGTTCCTGTAGTTATGTTTCAGAAGTCTTCGTTTTGAAAAATAATTGGAAAATTCACCCCTCTCAAGAAACAATAACCATGGCGTCTAGCTCATTTTCGAGTCATACCAAAGGTCATTGTTTTGTGTCGATTCAATACAAATCATGTGTTTATCAAAATATCAAGCTATCTATACTTTCTGATCTTTGTACTGACGTACTCCTCGGTCATGACTTCCTTGGATTGCATAAAAGTGTAAATATCTCTTTTGGTGGTCATAAATCGTCATTCACCGTCTGTTTACTGAAACCTGCATCTGTTACGTCCCCGCCTCTTTCCCACCATTTAACTGCTAACTGGAGGCCTATTGCTACGAAATCAAGAAAGTACAATCGAATGGATGAAATATTTATCCGGGATGAAATAAACAGATTAGTTTCTGATGGCATTATCGAACCTTCAACATCCCCGTGGAGAGCACAAGTTCTCGTGGTATCGAATGTAGAATCACAAGAAACGTATGGTTGTGGACTACAGCCAAACAGTCAACAAATTCACACTATTAGACGCCTATCCTTTGCCGAAAATAGACCAAATGGCTGAAACCATTTCAAAATATCATATATTCAGCACTTTGGATCTCAAAAGCGCTTACCACCAGATACCTATCCAAGAACATGAAAAGGTATTTACTGCTTTCGAAGCGTGTGGACGCTTGTTTCAATTCCGTCGCATTCCCTTCGGAGTGACGAATGGTGTCTCATGTTTCCAAAGAACTATGGATCATATAATCGCACAGGAACATCTCACAGATACATTTGTCTATGTGGACAATGTGACAGTTTGCGGGAGAGATACGCTTGAACACGAAACAAATCTCAACAAATTTCTTAATGCCGCTAAAAAATATGGATTGACCTTAAATGAATCAAAGAGCATTTTCGCAGCTAAAGAAATTACTCTTCTTGGTTTTCAAATATCGAATGGAAAAATTAAACCTGATCCTGACCGATTAAAGCCTTTACAAGATCTCCCACCACCGTCGAATGTGCAATCGCAACAAAGAATTGTGGGATTTTTCGCTTATTATTCGCCGTGGATCTCCAACTTCTCCGATAAAATTGACTCACTCGTTCATAATCGAACTTTTCCTTTGCCCGTCTCTGTGAAACAAAATTTCGATGATCTTAAAAAAGAATTAGCCGTAGCAACTTTAGCTTCTATTCGTTGTGATATTCCGTTTGTCGTCGAAACTGATGCTTCGGACGTAGCTATTGCTGCCACTTTGAACCAAGATGGAAGACCCGTGGCGTTTTTCTCTCGGACGTTGACGCCATCTGAAAAACATCACTCAGCTGTTGAAAAAGAAGCCTATGCCGTGGTTGAAGCTATTCGAAAATGGAGGCATTTGCTTTTGGGTAATCATTTCAAACTTGTCACTGATCAAAGATCTGTTTCCTTTATTTTTGGCAATCAAAATCGAGGAAGAGTAAAGAACGATAAAATTTTGCGCTGGAAAATGGAATTATCACCTTACAGCTTCGATGTTGTCTATAGACCCGGAAAAGATAATAAAGCAGCAGATGCACTAAGTCGATCCTGTTGTGGTGCGCTTCTAAATGGACTGGATTTAAAACAAATACATGATTCATCTTTGTCATCCTGGAATTTCTCGTATGCTCCACTTTGTGAAATCTCGTAATTTACCATATTCTATTGATGAAATTCGAAAAATGACCTTGAGTTGTGAAGTGTGCTCTGAAATCAAACCCAGATTTCCTTCGGCAATTCAAGGCCAATTAATCAAAGCTACCCAACCGTTTGAGCGGTTATCTATCGATTTTAAAGGACCTCTTCCTTCATCAACTCGTAATCGTTATCTACTGACGGTCATCGATGAATATTCTCGATTTCCCTTTGCATTTGCTTGTCCTGACCTTAGCAGTCACACCGTCATACTTCACCTGTGTCAAATATTCGCAATGTTTGGGATGCCTTCGTACATTCACTCAGACAGAGGTTCTTCCTTCATGTCGACCGAGGTACAAAATTTTCTTCAGGAAAAAGGTATAGCTTCGAGTAGAACGACTCCTTATAATCCCAAAGGAAATGGACAGGTAGAAAGAATGAATGGTACCTTATGGAAATCGATCCTTCTCGCTCTCAGATCAAAAAGGCTTTCAGTTGAAAACTGGGAATGCGTGCTGCTGGACGCATTACATTCAATCCGTTCATTATTGTGCACATCTACCAACGAAACCCCTCACGAGCGTCTTTTTCGACACAATAGAAGGTCGACTTTTGGTAACACACTCCCAACCTGGCTTACTGTTCCTGGCAAAGTTTTACTCAAGAAGAATGCTAGAATTTCTAAATATGACCCCTCTGTGGAAGAAGTTGAACTAATTCATTGCAATCCTAACTATGCGCATGTTCGTTTTTCTGATGGAAGAGAAGCTACAGTATCTATCCGTCAATTAGCCCCGAAAGGCTCCGACGCACTGATGAATTAAGCTGGAACTAATATGGGACTCCGTGAAAATGAACCGGTTGTTGCTGATGAACAAACCTCCTATAATGACGATACCGATAATGATAATGTTAAGGCAAATGGTGAATCTACGGATAACTCAAATGCTCGTGACCTATCAGAGAATCTCAAAAACCTTATCAATCAACAACAACGGTGTTCATCCTTATAACTTACGAAGTGGAAATGTTTAAATACTATGTTTTCTCAATCCTCTTTGAATTGTTACTATAACAGTCTTGTTCCGACTCTGACGCTACGCTACAAATCGCAGTGGAGGAGAATGATATGTTTGTTTATTTGTACACACATTTATATTAACACCGTTCGTATACTAACATGTTTTGTTTTGTCTTTTAGCATGTATATCTGCATTATATGATGAATAAAGCCTAATATTTTAGGCAACTCTTTCTTCTGACTTGTCTCATCATTCTGCCCGTTTGCTGTGCTTGTTACTGTGATTCAGAACAATAATAAAATAAATAAAGATCCATCTGATAAGTTACAAGGACAAGTTAAGACTATAATTAATAGAATGATGGAGTCGAAGGAATTACAACCAGGACTTGGGAATTCATTAATACAACGTGACACAGTCCCTCCGAGAGTTTATGGTCTAGTGAAGATTCATAAACAGGGGAATCCACTTAGATTAATCGTTAATGTACAAAACTCACCAACGTATAGATTGTCTAAATTTCTATGCAACAGAATTAGAAAATATACTTATTTCTTAGATTATACTTTAAAGAATACATATCATTTTATTGACATTATTAGTAGATATAATTTGAATGATAATGATAGAATGGCTAGCCTGGACGTTGTATCGATGTATGCTAATGTCCCGGTACAAGCAGCATTAGAAAGTGTGAAGCGTTGTTTAACAGAGTTCCCAGAGATAATAGAAGGTAGTAAAATGATGTTAAGTAGTATTATGGAAATCTTTAATATTTGTATGTCCTCCACCTACTTTAGGTTCAGAAATGAATTTTATAAACAAGTTAAAGGTGTTCCTATGGGACAACCACTATCAGTCCCGGTTGCTAATATTTTTATGCACTATTTTGAAAAAAATCTGTTGTTAAAATCTCCTCTCAAGCCAAACTTGTATGTAAGATTCCTGGATGATATGTTTATAATTTGGAATCATGGTGATAATGAGTTAAATAAATTCCTCGAATTAGCCAACCAATTAGGTGAATTAAAGTTTACATTGGAGAAAGAGAATAATGATGAATTACCCTTTTTGGATGTGAAAATAAAACGGAATGGTTCCAGATTGGAAAGAGATATTTTTAGAAAAGAGACTTATTCAGGACTTCTTCTTAATTTCTTATCAAATCACCCATATGGAATGAAAATAGGCATTCTTAAATCCATGATATTAAGGAGTCTTAGAATAGTGGATAAAGAAAATAGAGAAAAGGAAATGAGGAGATTAAAAGAAATATTCGAACTAAATGGCTATCCGTCAAGTATAATAGATAGATTATTAGATGAGATGTTACAGAGATTTAATAATAATATAATAAACAAAGTAAAGAAGGAAACAGAACCAGATAGGCACAAAATTATGGTATTACCTGATTCAAAATTGAGCAGGAAAATTAGAATAATAGCAGCTAAATACAATATTAAAACAGTTTTAAGACAATCGCTTACTATAGGCAATAAACTACCTAACCAAAAAGAAAGAGTAGAACCCCTCGAGACATCAGGAGTATATGCGATACCTTGCAAAGAATGTAATCTCAGGTATATAGGCGAAACCATGCGACCTATAAAGGTTCGTAGAGGTGAACACAAGACAGCCTGCAAATATGGACACATTCAAAGATCAGACCTAGCTAGGCATTCGAAGGAAACGGGTCATGAAATAGACTGGGAAGGATGTAAACGCATCGCGTTATGCAACCGCAACAGATTAACTAGACTAATTAGAGAGTCAATTGAAATAAAATCAGGAAAAGGTGTAATGAATGTAACATCGGTAGAAAAATCATTGGGCCCAATATTTAATGAAGCATTTTCTACGGTCAGAAAACGGGAGGCTGCGGAACCTGAATTAAGTGGGAACCTAAGTAAAAAACCTCGATTACAGAGAACTGATTGCGAATGAACTGTACCAATATCAATTCCTATATACTTATCTTTCTCAATAATAATGTTCCAGAAGAGGGTATACAGATTTAGCAAGGGTTAGTAGATAGGACATTAGATAAGAGACTGTTGCTTATATTTTATATATTTATGTAAGGTAGGAATATATTAATAAATGAATAATACGTTAGCCCTAGAGAAGATATTCATTATTAACAGCTATAATGTATCCATTTAAGAGAAATTCAAAATGTGATAGATAGACGGATATATAGATAGGCCTATCGGTAGATAAATAGGTTTATTATATATATATATATATATAAACGGACATTAATCATTTTATACATTACCATTAAAATTAAATATTTATTTAAGATGGTTAAAAAAAATAATAAAAAAAATAAATATATATACATATATACACATATATATAATTATATATACAAGACATTTAACTCACACTGTTGCTTATATTTATATATATGTTTTTATACATATTTATATGTATTTTATATATTTATATAAGGTGTGAATAAATAAATATACAATTTGATTAATTGGTCAAAAAAACAGCAAGAAAAGAGAAAAATAATAATTTATTAGAAATATGTAAACGTATATATATATATAATATATATAGATAGATTAAAGATATTGGACCCACACTGTTGCCTATATGTATATATATATATATGTTTTGTATACATATTGATATGTATTTTATATATTAATATAAGGTGTGCATAACCTAATAAATATTTATTACTAATGTATATATATATATATATAGTATATATATATATATATATATATATATATATGATTAGGGATGTTGGACTCATACTGTTGCTTATATCCATATATATGTTTTTATACATATTGACATGTATTTTATATATTGATATAAGGTGTGACTAACGTAATAAATAAATATAGAATAAGAATAGAAAATATTCATGTTTAACAATTAACAATGGTCCTTCCTCTAAATATATATATATATATATATATATATATATATAAAGGTGTTACGATATTATATTTAGATATATATGTATATAGATATAATGAATTATTTTAGTCATATGAGCAAATAGTCTTATGCAATTATTTCTATGAGTTGATTAACTTCGCATTGTGCTTACGATTAGTTTTTTGAAAAACGTTAGTTGTCCATACTATCTCTATCTTTCTCTCTTTAATCTTTCACCTAAGCGTCGTTATGACATTCACTCTCCATCCATCTACGTAACTTGCTGCTCCATATTTGAACTAATTTGTTGCTATGTGCGCAATACCTCATACACCATTGTATACATTAGAGTTCCCGGCTTTAAATAAAATACAATATATGACATTCAAGGTTTTAGTTTTTTATCATTTTTGAATTTTGATTACCGTGACATAGTAGCAATACAGTTATAACAAATAACAAAAGGTTCGATACTGTCTCTCTCCCCTACAATATTCTGCATACGAGATGAGATTACGTATACCGGGAATTTGAGATAGGTGAGGTAATGATTGGTCTGCTAATTATAAATAGTTATATATTGAGTTTAGTTACTGAGACAAATTCTATGATTAAAAATAGTGTTGAGTCAATTATATATAAATAGAATGGTTTTGGAACGAGGTTACCACATTTGCTTAAATCTGCTATTGTGAAGTTTGTACTGTGTTGTGTTGCCTGAGGATGGTGCTGGAAAGTAGGCACCGAAACGTCGCCAGTAAACAAAGATGTGATAGAACCGCATTTCCAGTTGGAAAAAAAAGAATTCAACCCGATCAAAGACAAAACAAAATCGGAAAGTGTGAAGAATCGGATCTTTGTGTAACTGCCCGTGTACAACTATTACCCGCGTACGCAAAACGCGGCATGGAATCAATTGAATTGTACACACCACAACATAATTTCAAAAAATACTAGTGAACTAATTATTTGTGAAGTTTTTTCATTAAAGTTTTTACACGATTTTGATCTATTTATCACCAGTGACAACTTTTACCAGTGCCTTTACTCATATCATTACATATTTTCCATCGGTTATATGTATTAACCACAATTCTGACATTTGTGAAAGAATTATTGCTTGTGCATAAGATATTTAACTTTGTGAACAGTATTTACGTTTTTGCCGTCTTGAGTACGGACAATTTTGTTTGACTGTGTCTTGTGTATAAGACATTCAATTCTGTTAACATTTTCATTTTATTGCCATCTAGAGCACGGTCAATATGGACTAACTATGAACTTACATGCAACGTTATTTACAATACATTTGTGATCATTCGTATTAGTCTTCTCACCTCACCCATCGGGAAAAGGCCGGGGATTGATCATAAAAACGGATCTCAACAGCCGATACCAACCATATGTAGGGAGAAATAAACCACGCAAAAAAACTCCTACAATATATATCATTTACATAATATATAATATATATTATTATATATTGCGTATATTATTGCAACTAAACAACATATGTAATATAAGTAAAGTTATTTCTTTTAAAAAGCAATGAAAGAAAAAAATCGTTGATGGTGACCCCCCGAATGAATCAATATATAGGCGTAAGTTGTCGATTAACTTCCGTAGGCTAATCGACTTTATAATTAATAGCTATAGTGATGAAGTAAATCCATATAAACCCATACATAAAATTGATACAGTTATCTACGTCGATCATTGTGCAGTATTATTTTGAATCCTGGCACGTTGTCCATTCTATACTGTTTTAAAGAAATATACCTAATGCAATAACAGAAACGAGTTGAAAATTTATGAGGCGTTGAGCATAGGAAAAGTGTGTTCCGATTGTTCAATCAAAAGAGGAATTTAGGGGCAATTAATCTTAACTGGAGGTAATGAATAAAATTGAATGTACATTTATCTAATTAATACCATTTCTCCAATTTGATATTCTGATTATTTTGTTTAAAAAATTATTTTCTCCTATTTATTTTTGTCAGGTTCATCCAAAAATTATTCGCAGTTGCATTTTCAATTAACTGGGCACTTTGAGCCATGTATATTTTGATAAATTACATCAAGAAAATTTTAAACGCAGCATTGTAAACTTTTACTTCTTAATTTAAAATGTGCATCATTGTCAGATAGCAGCATGTTTTCAGCTGTTTTTATTTTGATCATTTTTTCCGAAACAACTATTCATAGGAGTTGCCTAATTACGTAATTTCCCATAATTTTAGTTTTATCGATAAGCTTCTAATGTTCAATCTGTTGCGAATATATGGCTGCAAATTTTAGTGAGCTCCGCGGTATTCTCATTAAAATTCTCCATAATCGTGTACTTTAACATTTATATTTGGATTTTTAACGGACTTTCATCCGGTGATTATTGGACTGCTTACATAAAAAGAATCCTCCCATATCTAAAAGTGGATTTTTAAAAATTAGCCTTATGTTTATTGAAAATTGTTTGTGAAATTATGGCCCACACTTGCTGTCCGATAATTACTTATCAGAGTGATTTGCGATTACAGTTACCTTTGATGGTCAACAAAATTTGCCTGAGAAATTATCGCTATAAACATTATAGGTTCTGTTTGCGTTAAGTATATGCACGATTCGAAAGGAAATCATAAAAAATTTCAGTTTTAATCAATAACTGAAAATACTTATGCAAAGTGTAGCTTCATACGAACATAAAGTCGGCTAATTATTCCTTTCTAACCAGATGCATTTCTCTAATGGTCCAATCTATGTTATATTTTTCATGCTCAAATTAAAGAGTATAGTAGATGTGTGCGTAGCTGTGTCAGCTTTTACAGAGCAATTCTTACGCAGAATTGTTTGTTATATTGTTTGCAGCAACCATGGATAAGCTTATGTCCTCTTGCTCTTGTCCTAACCTCACTATTATCTTCAAAGTAGAACGCAAATACTGGAACAGCTTTATAGCAGCTACAGTGTCGAATAACTACTACTACTTTACTTTACTGCGGCTGACTCCTTTTGGAGGATAAGCCGGCTCCATTGATATCATTTCATGGAGTTTCTTGGGAATTTGGTACAAGTGGTGTCCCCTCACCACTCGGCTTTTTGATCGAGGACGCACCTCTAGCCTTTGCACATCCAAGCGCAGGCTGCAAGGCAGCAGTAAGTCGCATGGTTGCCGGTGGCTGTTGAGAGCTCATTCGCCATTCGGAAGTACGGGGTACTGTCCAGGAGTCCATGTAATCCTGTGGCTGTTGATCCCTTTTGTGGCGGGGAACACACGCCGAGTCATGGTGCCGTCGTCGAATAACATATTAATCTCACTGCTAAATGACACTACGCCAAAAAATTTACAGTCCAAATATCCTATCCGATGCATCAAAATTCTAGTATAACACATGTCAGAGGAACAAAATCTTTTGTCTATACTCAATATATTTTTTCACGCTACCACGTCACACCTGACCATTTTTCGTATCAAAATTGTTCGTCTTACTTGTGTTCAATTTTTCATTCACCTTATAATCAAGATGAATCAACTTATTCAGTAGCCCGCAGCACACCTAGTTTAGAATGTATCAGCAGCTAAATCCATTAGTAGATTTATCTATTTTTATCTAATATTACTGCTATAAGTACACGTTTGTTCTCTAATTATATTTTATATACTTGCATTCATTTGGTGCAATTTAAGTAAAAAACCATCAATTAAACAAATAAATTATAAAGTATGGAGAATGCATATATTATTAAAATCCACTTTGGTACTTTCATACATTAATTGTTACTGTGTTGATGTATTATCTTTAATACATCTCGCAATTGTCTTTTGTGTACATTCATCTATGCATACATCTGCATCACAGATCAATTTAAGCACAATCTTACGCATACCAAACTAACTCAAATGTTTACTGCATACACGAGATGAAATATTTTGTCTACGATATCAATTATAAAATATATCAGGCTATTTGTTCATCCATTGCAACTAATCATGAAATCTAATTTTGCAGCTCTCAGCATTTTCGCACTGCTCACATTTGCTACAAGCCGCATGGCCAACCGCTAAGGAAAACTGTTTTATCAACTATTAGTTGCTAAATAGGTAACAGAACAGAGTTTAATTATGTTTATTTTCATGATGCTGTGATTAATGATGTTTTTGAGATTAAACTTATGCAAGAAATTAAGGATTTAGGCATAACTTTTCAATGTACAGCTTCTGCTGAGAGACATATTGAAAGAGGTAGGCAGTGCCAAGAACAGATTGGCACTAATAAATAGAAATATTTTATCGAATGACATAAAATTTAAAATGTTTATAATATGATTCAGACCGATACTAGAATACGCTGCCGCTACTTGGAATCCATTAAAAAATGGTTTGTCCAATAAGGTAGAAGCTGTACAAAGAAAAGTTGTGAAACAAATTAGTCCTTTCTCCTGTACTATATACGCCACAAGATTACGGTTTGTATCACTGCAACCTTCATGGTTTCGGAGGATGCGCTATTGCATAAAAGTTTTCCATTTGAACCAGTGAACTGGTGCCTATATGAATCCAATAAGAAAGAGTCATGAAGTTGGAACAAGATCTGGTCATTTGGCAATAACTCCTCCTTTGGTGGGGAATGTTGCAAGCAAGTTATTCTCTTTTTAAAACATTTACAAAATTTACAATCAATTGCCAAAGGGTCTTAGACAAACGCCTCCATCCAAGATTTCTTTTAAATTTTAATCTTCCGAATAAGAAAAAGTTTACAATCCTGCTGATATTTTTAATTTTGATTATGATAATACTTTCTCATGGTTGAATAAAAGACAATGTTAATTGTAATCAGCAGCATAACTTCTTGAGATTCTATCTCCAAGTTTTGTATTATTAAAATTGAAATGTTATGCATTATATCATCATGTCAATCAACAATACATACAATTAATTGCTAGTCATGGTTTCCATTTTTGTATAATTTTACACTCTAATTATACCTTAAATTTTCTTATTTTTGGTTAAAAATCTATCACTCTTTACAGCCGAACTTTCTGATGTTGATTTATTGTACAGTACAACTAGTGAGATTTACTTATCAACATGAGACTAATTGCACATATTTATGTGATGTGATATCTTTTTATATTGTACATTTTCCAATTTTATTATTTGATGGAACATGTGTGGTTTGAATCCAAATAAAGATATTCTATTCTATTCTATTCTATTCTATTCTAAATGGTTCCATATTGTAACAAACGTAGTGAAAGTATATGCTTCATCCCGTCACAAAACCTTGCAGGTTATTTAACAATATCGTAGCTGAGCTAAAACACTCTTTTACAGAACAAATTATGCATGTGGTGTTTTAACTTTAATAAAGAGGACGGTGATAAAGTAGGCTACTTTTACCTTACACAAAATTTGAACAGAATTTTCATAATTACTGAATTATAAATTTGTCAGCATAAATAACAATTAATTATATGTGTTTCCCGAATATTTTCTTGATACATTGCAAAGAAATGTGAGCCTTAATAAAATTCATAGTTTGCTTTCCATGCGCGAAAATACAAAAAAATTTATCAGGTACAAGAAACGCTTCTTTCTCTTTTTTCTTCTCAAGTATCTAAAAATGAAAATCTCTTTTTTATATAAAATAAAAGACAAAACAAGATAGAAACATGAAAACATGGAGATAGTGTGAAGAAAGAAAACAATCTACTGCGTGCGTCACCTCCACTTCAAGCTCAATGCCTGGACAGGCTTCTTCTGCTTGCATAAATCCGGCTGCAATTTGTTTATCCATAAGGCTCAGTATGTGGCCATCTCCTTTTTGTTATTGCATTTAATAATTATTTTAAATGCTATATCTGGAGAACATACGTGTGATGTTTCAACGATGTGTTGCGCAATTGCAGACGTGTATTCTCCATTCCAGTTAAAATAGGTGTTTAAGTTACAATGTTCTCTCATTCGAGTAATTAATCGTTTGGTTGATCGGCCTACGTGAGCTGATCGACAACTTATGTATGTATATTGGTAAATAATATTTGATGTCGACATTAACGGCTGTTAATCTTTGATTGCTGGTAACTTCAAGTGTGTTACCCAAAATAACACTCGCAATTTAGCTGCATTATGTGCGTGTTAAATCTGCTTCAACTTTCTTTTGTGCTATTCGGGAAAATACATCCTTATTAAATGGGATGTTCAGGTAGACTGTTTTCTTTTCTGATCCGTAATACGTCTGTTTCTGTTTAATTCCCCTTTTAATAATTTATTCAATTAATTGTCTATGATAGCCATTAGGCATTAAATCGTTAATTGCTTTGTTGCATTCGGTTTCTTTTGAATCTTGACTAACCAACCTGTCCATTCTTGTTAAGCAGCCACGAAATGTTGATAATTTATATTGAAACGGCACAAAACTGCCGTAATGCGAAGACTTTGCAAACCATGTTGGTTTATGGTAAATTGTTCTATTTAATTTACCATTAGTTTTTTTCTTTAATAGTACATCTAAGAAAGGCAGACGATTAGAAGATAATGAGAAAAAGCGTTTCTTGTTTCTGATAAAATTTCTTTTTATTTTTTTTCACATGGAAAGGGTATTATGAAATAGAACATACTTTTACATTAGCTGGTTACGAAATTCAATTTTACATTCATTTGGTTATCCAAATAAAATTTTCGACAACATATGTTTCATATGTGCTATACATACAATATATAGAATTTGAGCCATGTTGTGGATAGATTAAAGAGTTTATTTGCAATAATCGTCGGTTTGAATCATCAGAATTAACAATTATTTCTGGGTAGATCTGATTCAAAGTGTAACTTCAGCAAAATATGCAGGCTGTGGTGATTAAAACTATCTGCTGGATACCCAAGTCCTCCAAATTCCAAAGTTGGAAGACCTAAAATATCAATTAATACTAAAGTACAGAATTGGTGCACCTCTTAACAATTGATTGATAGTTTGTTCCAAGGTCTAACATATTATTATTAAATGTCACTGCCGGGATGGAGTAAACCCGATCAATAATTATCTTAGATAGGAAGCCAAATAGTCAGAAAATAATGCTTTAAAATGAAGCATTCTTGTTTAGTAATATCGTTTGTGGCGTATGAGAATGATGTAGAAACGTTGATATCAGCAGCATTGGTTTACAATATGTTTCTCAATAGGCAATACCATTTTTAAGTCAAAATTAAACGGGCAAACTTGTTCATATTAAATGGAACCCAAGACATTTAAAAATATGAATCGTTTTGTATAGTGAAATCGCGGTATACGGGATTGGTGTTTACTTCAAGCTCGCAAACTTGATTTAAAGAATAGCTTAAGTGTGTGTTGGAGATAACAGCCATACATCATGAAAGTATAATAAATAAATATTTATTTAAATTTTTCTACTTTTAGCGTGCTTTTAAGAGCTTAGTTCTACCTATTTGGCAAAGAATTAATAAACATTATAAAAATTGTTATTAAGGCCCCTTAATCTTTTGTTAAATAGCTTTCACTAATGGTAGCTTTTGAAGTGAACACTAGCAAAAGAATTATGTTATATTAGATCTTGTATTAATGAAACGGCTATAGTAAACACAGAAGAAACCCGCACAAAAGACTCAGCAAATTTTAGCAATTATACAAGCTCCTTTAGTATTTTCTATAGTACTAAACGTTTGTGTATGTATTTTAGGTTTTAAAGGCGATTAGTTGTGTTTTTTGCAGTGATGGATTGCGTTGTCTCGATTTTGAATTGAGACTGTGAACTGTAGTTTATTCACGTATACTCGACATTTACCAATTATTGAGATAATCTCTGCAAACAGAATCCATATGATGTCTTTGCAAACCTTTCCTCTGATTTATCATGAAAATTAGTTCACAAACACAAATCTATCGGGCAACTACTCAATCATAATATTGGATTACATGTCAAAATGGAATCTTTAATAGCTCCATAAATAACTGAATATGTTGATTAAATTATGCCTAGTTAATTTTGTCGAACCAAGACCCAAAAATATGTTGAGAGAACTGAGAAAGTGTTAGTCCTGTTTAAATTTTTCAAAACGAATCAAAGGTATTTATTAATAAATTAACATAGGCACTGATGCATTTTGATAAGTAGCTTCTATCGATATTGTCAACAAGCGTACTTTCATAAATTTATGAATTAGAGTTTAGATATCTTATATCAAAGATAAAAAAGAAATCATTCATTCACAATTTATCCGGAGATAACAGATTATACTATTAAACAATAATTAATTGCGCGGGTGGTGGTAACAATTCGTTAAATCAAGATTGCAAGCTTGAAGTAAACACCAATCCCATTTTATTTAACCAGTCGTCGAACAACATAACAAAACTACCGCCAGCCGCAACGCACTGACGCGTTTCGACCTTCCATGATCATCATCAGAGTGCGACGGCAAACTGACTATCGAGGATCAAACCGCATTGAATATATATGGAAAACAAAATTGAATATGAAGCTCTCACCTCTAGTTTTCTTGCATAAATTTTACGTGACTGGAAATGTCGTCTGCACAATCCTAGCTAGTCAGTTTTCCGTCGTACTCTGATGATGATCATGGAAGATCAAAACGCGTCAGTGCGTTGCGATTGGCGGTAGTTTTGTTATGTTGTTCGACGACTGGTTAAATAAAATGGGATTGGTATTTACTTCAAGCTCGCAAACGTGATTTGAAGAACAGATTATACTACTAAGAGAGAAACTATGTAAATATTACTAGGACTTTATAACGATTTATCCTGAGCACAGTAGATTTTAACAAAATTAAGGTCAAACCTATTCGTCTGAATATTGAATATTCAAATCAAAGCGAATAAATCGCGTGATTCATCTTACGAATCGTTTAAAAATTGGTGTTATTTTCTTTTTTTCTAACAAAATTCTTGGTACCGTTCTGAAGAAATTTCCTTCGTATGACTATACATCGTAATATCTAACCTTAAGACACAACAAATGAACGGTGGGTTTGCTATTTCGGGAAATGCTTGGCACCGATGATAAAAGAACTGTCTCATTATGTAAGAACATTTTTCAGTATAAAATAACAATTTTATAGTGTGGAAAAGGCAAATCATCTAGTAGACGGGTTTCGTCTTTATTGGTAACTCATCGCGTACTGTGCAGAATTTGCCACGGACATGGCTCAAACCTGGGCGCGTCCGCTTCATTCACATCGGAGGAAAGGCCAACAAAGGAACAACAGCAGACGCCGGAGAAAATGTGCTCAGGGTCGAACCCAGTCTGTGACAAATTATGGTCAGTTCGTGAAGAGTTTCCAATAAGAACTAAACCGGCCTACTGGATGTATTGCATTTTCTACATTATGCGTTATTAACTTTATACTAATAAATGTTTGTACATAATTGGTCGGGTATTTATATCAAAATCGCAACCTTGATCAAAGTAATTGGTATCAGTCAATGTTCGTTAATTATATATGCGTCTGATTCAATAACAGTTCCCCACGGAGTCAGATGTCTGTTCTATAATGACAGATTGCGGGTTGTTCGTTGGAACTCAAAGTCTAAGGGGATGCCATATAGGCTCCACATAAAGGAAAGGTTATCCAAGATGTGTTATTTAGTATATAACTACAAAATGCGTTTAGTTTTCGGCAGAATGGTTCAATGGTTAGATAACCAGTTTCCCAATAAGGACGAAACCGGTCTACTTGATGAATTGCCTTTTCAAAACCATGCAGTACTTAGTTTACTGTGACAAATGTATGTACATAATGGGTAAGGTGTTTACATAAAGATCGCAACCTTGATTATTGTAATTATACACACTTGTGTAGGTGATGGTTTTGAACAAAATGAACGACAGTTTGCGTATCTATTTGGACAAAAACATCTAATGAATGCATGCGCCTAATAGATATTAAATACGGAATAAAATATACTATCAACTACAATGCAGTTTTATTAGATCCAACAAGTGATTATCATCTCGAAATATCTTGAGGCATTATATTAGTAACATCCGTGAAATATATTTCCTACTACTGTTGCCATAAACTCATTCTCAATTTATGTTTGCGGCACAAAACTTTGCACACCTTCATTGAATTTCAGATCTCGACAAACATGCTAGGACTATATTTTATTTCGAAATATTGACCAAATATAGATATGGCAGACAGACAAATAATCGACTCCACAGTTGACCTTGTACAAATTTTTAAAACTAAATCTTGATCATTCAGATTTCTGTCATCTAGTCATACTCATATATCAATCGGACAAGATTTCCATAGCGCTTAGAGAATAATAGTCCTTGTTCATTCTCAGTAAATCAAAACTATAAATTACTAACGTGTTACCCCATTGCAATACTACTGGTCGATCTATTAATTTTAATAAGAGATAGTTACCTCCCGAAAACTTTAAAGCTGCATGAAACGAATTCATGAGACAACTGGAGAAAGTTATTTTTAGACAGTATATATTAAGTCAGCATTTAACAAACACCTTGCTTCGAATACCTACGGAACAATTAGAAATGGTGATCATTATGCTGAGCCGCACTCTGTCACTAACAGACAAATATGATATATCCGGTTTTAATGCGATACTAAAATACATAATTATGGCATCTATTTTTTGACGATTGACATAAAAAGCTTACAATGACATTCTCGTATCTCCTTAAGACATATAAAAAACTGACGCCATCACTCTTTGTTATTTATCTTAGTATTTTTTCACACTGTTTGGTCTTTAGTGCACTAACCAGACCTTTCAGAGATACATTATTAACATACATTGCGATTATGTTCATTACCATATTTCGTACTGGGATTATATAATGATTTTAAGACCGGATATAATGTCGCAAGCAGAACATCTTTGCAACATATGTTCTCACATAACAGAGCACATTCTCAAAATCAACAGTGATAAAACACATATTGCAATAATCTAAGTTGATTTGTTATGACATATTTTTTATCAAAATGTATTTAGTCATTGCCCTGCTATGTTAGTTCGATTAAAAGCCTTCCAGCGTCTAAATATTATAGATTTGTAGAAAATCTTGTATTTTCCAAATACGACCATAATTTTTCCTAGATTGGTAAAAAAATATATATCATACAGGTAATTAAATAATACAGACAAAAATAGCAGAAACTCCGCACTTTATTGGTCCATAAATGACAGAATGTTACTTTGTAAGTTCATTAGCTAATGCCACTATGCTAATAAACCCGAATTTCAAACGCAATTTCTTCTCGTCGTTGATTCTTCAACATTTTCAATTGACGCCACATTGGAATAAGAAAACAATGAAATATAAAATTTAATATGTGCTTACTTATTCTTCAACCACTGAAAATTAAATACGCTGCATTTAGTCGGGAACTTCTCGCCATCCACGATACAATGCTCTATTTCAGTGACATTAGTGGCAGCAGCAGATTTTTTTTGTTTTTCAAGGTCATGTTTTTTTAGTAAAATGTATGACAAATCATTACTTCAACAGTTTCAAAATAACCCAACAGAATAGAAAAAAAGCTTTCTCATCTTAGCGAACGTCAATTTGCCTTTTGTTATGTTAAATGTGTACAAACATATGTAGAGATGCACATGGAATACTAGATGCCTCGATTTCATTCCTAGCACTACTACTTTTTACGTTTATTTGCAAAAAGAATGAGCTGGCGACATTCAAATAAAATGATCAGTAGCTTGTCACCTAAGTTATTATGCTGTTTATTTAGGTTTTATTCATAGTCTAAATAACAGGATCGAAGCCCCACATACCCACTAGCTTCTATAGAAATGTCTTTAACAAAATTCATTAAATTTATCCCCAGGTAGTAATGAGACAGTCAGACATGTACCATAATGTATCAAGAACCATAATCTTAGGCAGAACGGTAAGAGGTTTTCTAATACAACAAATGCATGAACCAGCAAATCATCAGGCAGACTTTCTAACTTGGTGCATTTTCAAACAACAAATTCACGCCTAACCTTCGTTTACATTGTTATTCTTGTTCATATTCGTGGTAGAGATTTCTACTTTATTTTATCTGTTTGTTAGATATACCCAATAGCAGACGGCATCGCCACTATTCTCTATTTCTGGGAAAGAATTTATAACTTATTTGATCTTTATATGGATAGTCTATTAAAAAGTTCCGAAATAAATTATTGCGGATAGAGATAAATATCTTTACTGTGATCGTTTTATAACAATATTACACTCTATGGGATGTACTTTACACAATACCATCGCCTACAACTGATGTTCGAATGGTATGGCTGTGTAAATTCATTGTGAACTTGAGGTTGTTTTATTATTTTTATTTATTAATGGTTACTCTGCCGATGTATTAACTTTATTACTTCATATAATGCGTTCTGGTTAATGTAAATCTATTCAACCATTGTGTTGCAACGTTTGCATGACAGGAAATTACGCTTGTCTAGACAGCTCCCACGTTAATTACATACACAAGATAACTCTAAAGCTAAAGAATCTCATCTTACGTATAATTTCAGTAGTTTATCAGTCTATCATCTGAGGAATCTCAAACATCTAGTCTTGATCCATCCATGACTCCGTAATTGCAGGAAAGCACTTCTACTTAGTGATGCTGCTGCAGCATTTCTACAACCTACAATTGCGATCCTTATCAAGTCTTGCTTAGCCTAATAAAATTCTTTATTACCTAATAATATGCTTCAACTACATCAGTAAGCATAAATTGGTTGAAATCGTTTATCGAATTGCTTGGTTATGACAATATAATATCTTTTATATGTATTTTAGGTTCTTTAAGCCAGTGGTCTTACCAAAACAAAACCTTAAAGTATACAACATGTAACGAATCACCATTTCCATTTTATAGTAAGAATTCATATTTTAACGTAATGTTCTCTTTCCTTTAACAGACGCTACTAACGCACAATGTAAAGGCATAAACGTTATAAGTTCATAGAGATCTACACGACCGAAATTCCCTATAATCAATTGTCTCACCTTGTATAACCATTTGTTTTTGGCTTACAATTTTGCAGCTATTAGGAACAGTTCTTTTGTAAGGGACTTTTGCGAGATTTATTATTCCCTACTTTAGTTTGGTAGCTGCTGTGGAGATCCGTGCACATGATTAATCCCCGGCCTTTTCCCGATGGGTGATGAGAGAAGACCAATGCGAATGATCACATATGTATTGTAAAAAAATCCGCGTGTGGAATCATAAGTAATCCAAATTGACCGTGCTCTAGACGGCAATAAAATTAAATTTTAACACAAATGAATGTCTTAAACACCAGTCACAGTCAAACTAAATTGTCCGTACTCTAGACGGCAAAAGAAAAGAACATTGTTCACAAAGATGAATGTCTTCTGCACAAGTCACAGTTAAACAAAATTGTCCATGCACTAGACGGTAGCAAAATGAACGCTGTTTATAAAGTTGCATATCTTACACACAAGCAATTATTCTTTCACAAATGTCTGAATTGAAATGAATATATGCAACCGATAGAAAATACATGATGATATGAACATAGTCACTGTTAAAAGTTGTCACTGAAAATAAATGGATGAAATTCGTGTAAAGACTTCAATGATAGAAATTCACAAATAATTAGTTCACTGTTTGCTATGTTTTTAACTTATGTCATTATAATAATCCATTGTTCTCTGAAATTCGGATAGGCATAGTTAAATGTGAACAGTAAATCCCTCGCGTAAACTGCGAATAATCCAACTGAGCGAAATAAATCCACTGTGACACAATAGTCCACCGCGTGTTCCATGCGTATCGCGCGCGGTTCTGTATATTTAATAAACAACCCTATTAATTACAAATAAAATTGCAGTTCAAGAAATCTCAATTAAAACTGCTTGAATCTAACAGAGATTGTTTCTAAAATCACAGTTAAGAGAAATATTGGGTAAGAACCGAGTAAGATTATTTGA